>JBBPLQ010000486.1:0-20987 GCA_038089855.1 Royoungia palumana
GTTCGTAAAATGGGTGCGCGATTGTCCAGTGTTGCTTCCGATGTAGCTCCGCCAAAATCTTGACGCAGAACTTGAGCTGTTCTGCGGAGCCGTCGTCTTTAGCCACTTTGACTTTCCGCAGTTTTTTCGGTGCATCAGCATACGGCAAATCTTTGGGAGGAGGTGGATGTATCTCTCTCTTTGGACGTGCGGACGCTTGCTCCATTTCATTACGCCGAATTACGGGAACGGATGTAGAAGGGCGTCGAACAGGAGCGACTTGGACAGCGTTGACTTTCTTCGCGGGTGCTGGTGGTGGGGGAGGAGTTACCACTTTCACGGGGGGCTTGACCTACAGATAATTAGGACGTTTTCTACGAAAATCATCTACACTCACATACCACTTGTGGTGGTGGCAAGTTCTTTATTTGCTTGTCAAAAACGGACTCGACGTGCTTGCCCGCCTTGGATATGGCATGGTCCGGCCCATTAAATGTAAGGCAGTTGGTGAACACAAGTCGGACGTCACCAATGAACTCGTCGGCACTATTGTAGCGAGGATTGTCAGGGTTTGGATCGGGTTTTTGTGGATTAGAAGACATGAGCTTGCGTTCGATCGTTCCCAGATCCATCGGATTCTTGATGATAGTGGGATAGTGAGGAATATTGAGGGCGACGGAGTCAACGGGATGTAGAAATGGTGCCGCGTCTTTCATCTTTTTCAAAGACCGGACAGTCGAAAGGCAGAAGCGATGTTGCTGCACACTAAGTGTAGCGCCACCAACAAGAGGAGTGGTCGGAACAGGAGTAGGACTAGGGGCAGGCTCTTCGTTCACCTGAATGGAACAAGCAGTGGCGGGGGGAGGAGATGCAGTCTTGATAGATGACGAGGAAAGCATCAGCATGCGAGAATGAACAATACAACACATGCCTCACATTAGCGATAGAAGCTTGATCGGCATCGGAAAACTTGCGCGCGCGCTTCGCTGGCGGAGGCATCACGTCGTCATCCACATCCGCATCCGCTTCATGAGGCGAGAGATGATTGGAAGAACGGATTACAGAGAACGAGTCATGGTGCTGGGTGGCTAACTTGACCTCGTTCGCCTCTGAGTGACCGTTTGCGTGTATCGACTGTTCCATATGAACATCGCCATCTGCGTCGGTGTTGGGAGCATCTGCGGAGATCTCGCCATTAGGAGCAGCATCTGGGGTGAAGACGTCTGGCGAGGCGGTGTTGGACACAAGCATCTCCTCAACGACGCCCTCCGGAGTCTCGGCCATCTTTACGTCTTGGGGGGCATCTGACTGTATTGAAGTCGGAGGTGGAGATGCAGCAGGTACAGAAACTACACGAATGAGAAGGGCGGGAGACAAAGAAAGACGGGATCGTACGCACCTGGATCGGAGGGAGAGATGGACATTGAACAGTTACCAGCAGGGGAATCTAGTTCAGTCTCGTGGACATGACCGTTCGGAAGAGAGTTGAGGACGGGCTGATTGGCACATAAATCTTTTTTGTGTTTAGGGTTAGCTAAGGTGTAATTTGAATATAAACTGTCTATCACGTGTACCATTGTTGTCGGGTGGTACGTCGGCGGCGGGGGCGGGGGAGGCTGGTTTGTCATCAATTCTGACGGTGGGCGTGTTGTGCTGAGCAGCGTCAGTCGCGTTCATGGGCGGCGCGTGACAATTTTAGTCACACTGCGTGACGTTTAGAGAGGGGGAGGGGGGTTTTGGATTTGGGGAATCGGCAGCCACCCATTGGGTCTTTATAGGCGACCGGAATTAAGGTTCGATCTCAAACCAGCGCAGGGACCATCCAAAATACTCCCTCACACCGCATCACGCTCACTACCCTTTCTCTGCAAATAAGACAGCTACTGTATACACCACACGTGCCTTCGAGTACGCCCTACTGGTCCTCCTCCTCGTCCTCTGAGACGTTCGCAAACACGGGCTTGGGTTGGTTTTGTCGCCACGCTGAAAAAAAAAAGAAGCCCCGGGAAGAGCCGCCACGTCAGCCGGTAAACACAGCAATACAATTTTTCAATCTCCGCCACGGCATCCCTTCCATAATTGGCACTCCGCAGCGAGGAACTCGAAAGGACGCCCCGAAGGCAACTGAAAAACGCCTGTACTCACCTCCAGTCCATTGCGGATCGGCCTCCGCCATGTCCGCGTACTTGAGTAGCGCTTCTCGTGGCTGTTGTGCAACACCAGTGCAAAAGAAGATGACAACCGTTCAGTCGCTAAGAACCAGCATGGAAACCGTGTCGCACAAAAATTTGATGCGTCATGTAATGTGACGCGATGCGAATTAAGAAGCCCAGAAAGGCCATCCAGCGCGGGTTGTGCGCCCACACAATGAATGCAAAGTCGACTAGATCACTCACATCTTCGTCCCGGGTTGTGTCCCGCACCAAGTTCTGAACGATGTGCTGCGTAGCACTCGCTCCAACCCGACCTCCCTTGCCTGGTCCGGTGACTGGTAGTTCCGGTCTGCGGCTCTTCCGTGGATCCAGCCGGTCCTTCTCCCTCTTGCGCTTTGCTCCTTTCACGATTCCATCCCCATCTTTGAACATGGGCAACGCATGTGGTGTCATAATCGTCGGTGCTGCAAGTGCATCCGACAAATCCTCCACCGTCGGTCGCTTCGGTGCTCCTTTTGACAATAGAAGTTTTGCGCCGTGAGTCGATGTCTCCGGCGAGTATAAAACCGATATCGTCCCATTCGAGAGTCCGGCAACAATTTGGTTGATCTTGGAATGCCATACTACCTTCACAGGGGTCGATTCCATCTCCAATTCCTTGAAAACGCCCAAATCCGTTCGGTTGAGGAACACAAGTCGTCCTTGTTTCTCCTTCGACGTGCCACTAATCCCCGTAAGGATATATTTTTCGTCAGGACTAAAGATCGCATTCGTGCCAGGGTAAAGCGTCGTTGACTCCGAACGAATCGCTACAGGTTTCTTGAAGGAGCGAATATCCCACACTAAAAAGTCACACTTCAGGGAGGCTGGATCGTTCAGGAAGTGCACATACGTTTAACAGTGTCATCCCCTCCTCGAGTGAGAACCGTTCTGCCGTCCACGGAGAACACGACAGAGGCCGTTTCCGTCAACTTCGCGTGCGCACTCTCAACCGTCATGTTCGGCCGTACGAAGTTGGACGAAGACTGCCACATATGTAGTGCACCATCCAGACAGGCTGTAAAAAACATATTAATCACGTCGCGGCACGAGTTTGTAAACTCACCTCCGCTAATGAGGTTCCCATCAGGAGAGTAGGCACACGCCGTGACCTTGGTTCGAGCTCCCCGCTCTTTCGACTTGACAACAATGACTGTTTTTTGCTTGCGCTTATTTTCCACGTCCCAAATTCTGTAAATCAGGTGAATATCGCGGAAGGGAGTAAAATATATAAACTCACCTAATAGTCGAGTCTGCCGAACTCGTAATAAATGTCTGCTGATCTCGTGGATGCCAGCAACATCCTGTCAACTCGCCGACGTGCCCTCTATGGAGACATTGTCAGGGTGCACCATTCAAGCCCAAGTGATCAATCGTACGCAGTGTGCTTCATGTCTCGGATGTACATGTCACCCTTTATGAAAGTTGCCCTATTGTAAGTTTAGTGTGTATTCTCGCGCGATGCTCGGGACGCGTACACTTCTTCGCCATCTCGATCATAGAGTCTCGGTTGGAGAGTTGCGGGAAGAACGAGCATTTGTTGCCCATTGTTAGAAAATTTCACGTCGTTAACCTAATGAAGTGTTGATAGATCGTCGTTCCTCTGAAGGGAGGGACTTACATAGTAGCTGCCTGCTGGCTCCCATGTCTTGAAGGACCTCGGATGAGAAGTCATCCCACCAAAATCCCAGAGCTTGCAGTCGTAATCGTGTGACCCGCTCAGTACACGTGCACCGCTCGGATCGAGTGCCAGAGCTGAGATGACCTTGGTGTGTTCTTTCAGTGTTGCCTCATGCGTGACAGGAAACTCAGGCGGAACGGAAAGTGAGGGAGAAGCGAGGTCATACTCAGGCTCGTCTTCTTCTGCCTCATCCGCACTACCGTCCGATGCTTCTTCTGGTCCATCGGAAGGGGCGAAGCCATCTACGGAAGGAACTGGCGCTGGTGGGACGACCTCGACCTGTGATAGGTTCACGGCAGCTTTGCTCGGCCCTGGTTCAGGAGCCTGCTTTGCCCATGGACGAGAAGCAGATCGTCAGCACGAGGTAGAGACGAACGAGTCCAGCATGGCTACTAACCGGCACACCCTGTCTTTTTGCCACGTCAAAGCGGGATGGATCAAGCTCCCGCTTTTTGGTGGCCTTGCCAAAGCCAGATATGCCCATGGCCGCAAAGACGTCCATGTCGGTCATGGCGTTGTCTGTGTGGTGGTCGTGGTGAGAGTCACGAGGTGTGGCTCTGTGGTGCAGTCACTTGCCGTGCGAGTAGGGCAAATACTCGCCCCTGTAATCATACCACTACCACGTTCGACGACGAAAAATGCTGAAACGACAGCGCCCAGGGACACCACCACCCTTCTCACTCAGCGACTCACCCTCCGAGCTCCTCCCCGGTAGTGCCAGCAATCCACTTCGTTCGCACATCGCAGCCTCATCGCAGCCCCGTTCCAAACGGCCACGCATACAGCCCCCTCCGTTGGACGGTGCACTGAGAGGTTGGCTCCACTCAGAGTCCACCGGCCCACCTAGTGAAAGCGACGGGGAGGAGGACTGGGCGGAGGAAGATACTCATGACGCGTATGGATCGCCCCTACCTCTGTCAATGACAGCAGGTCAATACAAGGATGCAAACCTCCTCCTCCATGAATTACACGTTCTCAACCAGCATAGATTGCTGTTCGCCCACCCTCCCCCACCGAATACCACTCCTGGAATGCAACCTCCCAAATCATTCAGTCCTCGGGTCGAGGAATTATCTTATCTCCCTCAACCTTCACCTCCACAAGTTGCTCATTGTGAACCCGCGGACCAAAGTTATCTTATTAAATCGGCAGAGATGGGACTCGTCAAAGAAGTTCAGTACGTGCGGCAGCGTTACGAAGAGGTCAACAGGTATAATACTTCCGCCATGGTAACATATGGATTTGCTATTCATCACAACTTCAGATTACTAGGTTCGCTATTCCTCTCCCGCAGACGTGAAGTTGCGGGAATATATTCCTCTGTCGACCACTCTGACCCGCGGGTCTGAGCGGTCGTTTTTCGTCGTCGCACATATATGGACTTACGGACGGCATCTATTCCAACAGGTTCGCATCGTTGCACGATTTGAACCCATGCTTGCATGTATACATATACACACTGTAGACTGTCGGGTATTCTCAATAATTATATCATGTCATACCTTTCGGTTGTTGCGAACTTCCCTTTCTTCAGTAATCGATAAGAGCGAGATACATACGTTCAACATCTACTCAACGGCCTCTGAAACTCGCTCGAGTCCCAATGTCACCTCGCGTCCGAGCGCGTGACCAAGTTCTTGCTCCAAGAGAGCGCCCATCCCTTCCCCATCCCGGGAGTATCGCCAGTCGTCCGTGGACGGTGCGTAGTCATATCGTTTCGGACCGCTGGCCGTTCATTCGAAAGTAATGAACGACCGCCACCGATGAATCGTTGCATTCACGTGTAGAAACCACAAGTGGCGTTCATGTCAAAGCAATGTTGAGAAACAATGCACCAGGGGGTTGTTTGGAAAATGAAGGTGAGCATCGTCACTTAGCCAACGAGAAAACCGGACGAACCTAACGGGAGACGAAAGCCAAATTTGCTTGTTCGGAGGCTGCTTATTGATCACGTATGTCCCGTTCGAACCGAGCTTGAGTGTCAGTACACCACTCTGAAGACGAACAATTCCAGTCGAGTGCAAGAGGAGCCACTCTGCAACCCACGTGATAGTCGACTTCAAAGCCGTCATTGGCGATCTCGTCTAGGAGGTCTTCCAGCCGTTCGAGCAGAGAAGTCATGGTTGCATCAGCGAGGACATGGTACCTGTCTGAAGGCAAGTCACTGCAGATCGTTTGATGTCACCAGAACGAATGATATTGAATTGAATCCGAAAAAGTGCTTACCTATAGGTGAGGCGAGGGGCAGGTATGCTTAGTGCTCGTCTATGGAGGGAAACCTGTAGGGTGTGAATGTGTCGTGGGGCATATCTGGTGGCAGGAATGAATGTTTTGACCGTTGACAGGTGTGCGGCAGCCCTCGCGCATGGCAAGCCACGTCGCGGTAAAAGCCTAGGAAGAGTTCGGGAGAGCATGGTGATGCGAGCAACGGAGATGACCGAAATAGCAAGTCAAACATTACCCGGTGAGATCCGGAGTAGTGACAGCCAAAAATCACTGCGGGTGAATGTTCGATATTCAATATCGTCTACAGAGTACAAAGCTAATGTTTACGGCTCCTAATGTGGCCGGGATAGTCTACGGCGAGCCCCGACCCTTTCCTTCCTGGTACACCCAGTCAAGCCAAGACCCTTCATAATTAATGATGCTATGTACAAAGTTCGATCAGTGTGCAGCGGAACGAGACGGAATACCAACTTCTCGTAACCGTTTCTTCTGGCAATATCACACGCAGAGGCGCTTCTCTTGCCACTTCTGCAGTAAAAGACTATTTCCTGAGCCTTTCCTGGCTTGTCAAAGCCGTGCTGGGTACGAAAGGCCTGAGCATTCAAGTTGAGAGAATTGGCAAGCACCGAAAGCGGGAGGTTCACAGATGAGGGGATAGAACCCTGCATCACCTCGCCAGGCTCCCGGACGTCGATAAGGTAAGCATCCTGAGCGAAAGCAGATGTTTCAGCGGCTTGATTGTGAAGATGTGAGAACATACGGCACTAGGACTGAGTGTTCTTGGTTTGAGCTGTGCATAGGTGAGAACCGGGTTCTTCCAGTTCTCCTGCAACTTATCATTGAGTTTGCGCGCTGCTTTGAGAGCCTGCTCGTCCCCGACTTTGGATGTCAAATGACGGGCAACCAGCCTGGACGGCGCAGCGATACCGCGCGCGAGGAGAGCAGGCCGAAGGAACGAACGAGAAGCGTTGATGAACGTAGCTCGCAGCATCGACGTAAGACTTATCACGTGCCCGATTATAAGCGGTGACGTGACCGGCATTTTGCGATTGGATGAGCAGAAATGCCGCACCATGTAATTTCTCCTCTGCTCCTTCCCGCTCTGTCTCCCATCTGTCCTCGACACGGCGCTCGCCTCTCAGTGCGGACAGTTCACTACACCCCCGGCGACACGAGGTAACACAAGTGGGAGCGTAGTTCTCGGAACACTTGTGTTGCTTCGTGCCGCCACGCACTCCCCGCTGCGTTCCAAGCAGGCCTAGTAAAACCATCCCTCCGATCCACTCTCCTTTCCCCCCTCGTCGTCCACCTCATGGCCACTTTTACTTTCTCGCTGCCGTCTATCGGCCATTCAAGCTCCTTGCGCCCAACGATTCCAACATTATCGCGATCTTACCCACGTCTCATCCGTCAGCCCAGCATTCGCCGACTCAACTGCCCGTCTAAGAATGGATTGTTAGTCGCCATGGCATCTTACGGTCAAACCAAAAAGTCATATGATCGTATGTTTTTTTCCCGTTCCCCGAGCATACCCGTGCGACGCACGGACAGCACCGCTTACCATAACAAGACACGGCCACCCGCGTTTCCCCAGGCTGAAACGACGACATCTCTAGAACTGCTCGAGTTTTCCCACAAGATACAGCTCTTGCCGACTTGACCGACGATTTGTTGAATTTATAATCTCGAATATTTTATTTTAGACCTACCTGTCTAAATCGGGATAGCCCAGGGTCACACTAGTGGCGTCCAATTGACGCTCGAACTAGAGGAGCACCGGGACGCGAAGCCAGCAAGCAACGGGTCGTGGGATAGTCCCACGACCCTTATTTATTCGCGTGCCTCTGGCGTTTAAATGTCACTTGTTCCGCCACGCGGGCCTCTCGTTCAGCCAGTCGTCACCACACCTCTACTTCACCCTGTCCAGCTGCGAGAATGGACGGCTCGATGACGACCAATTCGACGGCTAACATGTCAATGGGGATGATGACTCCATGGTTGCATTTCGGATACACAGACTACCTTATCTTCAAAGCGTGGCGTCCCTCCTCTCATGGCGCGATAGCTGGCGCTTCCATAGGGTTGTTTTTATTTTGCATTTTGGATCGTGGACTTGCCGCCTACCGACGGGCTCAAGAGTCGCGATGGAGTACTAAGTTCGTAGATCACTGAAATCTAACCATCAACCTCTGACCACGATGAATAGGACAATCCTGTTGTCAAACAGCATGCATCCCAGTTCTAGGAAGGAAAATGAGGAAACATCCAGCGATCGAGTCATTCTCACGGGCAAGGTGCCTGTCCCTCCATTCAAGCCTTCTCGTGATATTCCTCGCGGGATAATCCAAGCCATTCAGTCGATGTTTGCATATGTCCTCATGCTGTCTGTCATGTAAGCACGGATCATTTCGTGTTCCGAATATCAATATAACTTCATGTAGGACTTTCAATGCTGCCTATATCATCGCTATCATCCTCGGGCTAGGTGTCGGAGAGGTTTCGTTTGGGCGCATGGGTCGTAATCAGCAGATTTGATTCGAGCGCCCAGTGGCAATTTGTCCTTTTCAACGCGTAGTGATGGTGATAGACACCTCTTATGATTCTGTTGGCTGTCACCAGCATCCAAGTGATCGGAGAACGTCAACTAGCTCGCCCGATATCGTTCGTCGAATCATCAAGACTGACGCTTTTTAGTCGCTAGCACAGATCTTGAGACGACACTTGGTAGTGTCAGGATTCGACTAAAATCTGTTGCATGGGATATTCTGGGACGTTATCGTCCGACGTGGATACAACTGACGCCACTTGAAACTCGACAGCAAACTTCTGGTGTCTTTCAAAGCGTAGTGCGAGAGATAAGCTATTGAGGGTGATCAGAAACTTTGGAGTGGGTGAAGTGCACTGGATGACCTGATTATTTGGTTGTCGAGTCTTGCGGAGTTGGCCTGAGGAATGGACACTTAGTACGGGAATAGTCCAAATTGGGTACGTGTGACTGTGTGACATGAACCAAGCACGGCCATCTTCAAGTGAAAAAAATTTTCATTCAGTCGAATCCGGCAAGGAGACTACATATGTGCCTGACTACCAAAATTCCTTAAATTCGAGCTAGACGAGCGAATGTTCCTTGCAGGAGAACTAGTAAAATGCGTCTCACTTCCCTTACTATCGTTGCTGCATTTTTCAGTGTCGCAACCGCACACTTTCAGCTCCAATATCCTCTACCGAGAGGACCTTTTGTTCAGGATTCGGAACCGTTTTACTGTGGTTAGTAGTGACACGCTGCTGCTGGGCGTCGAACGATCTAATCCACGGTCACCGCAGATGGGTACAACAACACGGTCGACAATCGTACCGCATTCCCGATTAGCAATGGAGTGATCGAACTTAATAGTGAACACCCAACCTGGACAGGTAATGTATCATCCCCATCCCAACAGCGAATGTTTTCGGGCTAATCCAGCTTCTTGTACCACACACGGACAGTTGGAGTTCTCATTTCCACGGCCCAGGATCCGACCTCATGGTCTTCTTTCAACTCGTCGTCTGGCTCCAATCAGCTCGTGGTCCCATATTTCCAGACGAATGGTGAAGGGTTGTTTTGCTTCCCGATCAACATTGCGGCATCCAACGTCTCTGGGATTCAGGACGGAGCCAATGTCACGATTCAAATCGTATATGATGGGGGTGACGGCCAGCTGTATCAGGTCAGCTCTTACATTCTGATTGCCGATCGAAACGAGCTAATAATGTCAATGGCATTACTAGTGTGCGGACTTGACATTGTCAGCGAATGCGACTGTTCCGAGCAATGCGACCTCGTCTTGCACCAATGTCACCGCAACCACGTCGCCGACCAGCAGCAGTGATGCTGGAAGGAACATGGGTATATCTGGTATTGCCGCACTCGTCTTGGCAGGCCTCGCTTTGTCCCTCTAGAAGCCAATTTGAAACAATCGTAGCGTGTGGGGGTATGTATATATCTACGTACTACGGCAACGAGTAGGTGCCATGGTGGCGGAGAATCAAGGGTAGAATCGATGAAAGTAAATAAGCCTTTGAAATACTTGGTATAATCTCGTGTTGTGGTGCTGGTACAGTCGTGATGTTCGAGACAGTTCCTCGACGAGTCCTCACGATGATCCCAGCAACTTGAAGTAGGCCGAAATTGGGCGACATCGCAAAAGCAGCGGTATGAGTTATCATGTATTACACTGCGAGGCGCAAGGTAGTGCATGATGTCATGATGATTTCACTCGAGACTGATAAGACAAATGACTTGTCGTCACCAGGGAAGCAAGAGGAGACAAGAACGCCGATCCTGAAGCTCGAACCTGATGGTATATACGATCAAATACGTTGGTCGCCGCTTGGCTAGCGGATTTGCTGTTTATCGACGGTGCCGTAATCAATGAAACATCAGGAGGCCACAGTGCACACTTACACCCGTGCATCTTCCTCGTGTAATCTTGAAGGTGTAAGTGGTGAAAGAAACACTTGCAGTGCGATTCAGATTCCCGACGCGGGACGCAAATTCGGTTAATCAGTCAGCCTGATCCACTCCTCGTCCTCAAGGATAGGGAGCAAGCACCGCGCATACGCGTGATAGGGTTCAGCTACGCGCTATGAAATAAAGAGCGGGGCGTATCGGAACGGAGAGACGTGGGGCTACTGCCACCGCAAGTGCGACTCGCGCTCTGAATCCGTGGGAATTACATACTATCTAAGGTAATCAGTGCACCCACCCAAAGATTGCTGGCGAATGATTTTGGAAAATCGGCAACAGCTGTGCAAGATATCCGCGCACGTCCGCGCTCGCTGTGTTGCGTTGCACTTCTTATCAGGGATCACTAGTTGCCATCGGAATCTTGGACCGGAAATGTCCAACGACACTGCGTAATACCAGCATCGGTGAGATTTATTGATCATCAAGCAGCTTATCGTCCTTGGGCGAACAACACCAGGAGATGCTTCTCGTGGGTCAGATCTTACGACGGATATCTGACCGAGTCTGTGTCATGCCATCAAAGATCCTCCATCGCAGGGCTAAGGGTGTTGCAGGCTCGGGCGTGGAATTCTTTGCTTATGAATTTCATATTATAACGCGACACTAGCTCTGACGTGGTTTGTCCACGGAGCTTTCGGGATATTCAGGACTTGCTCAACCTGCCCAAGGCTCAGAATGCGAAATTAAAGAGAAAAAAAGAATTTGTAGGTAAGTGCTGGTTCTCGGGGAATCTCGGCACTGCCCGTTAACGTTATCGACCTCGCTGGAACACTTGGGTGTCTCACCCGTCAGGAAAATACAAGTTATACTGAGCGTTCCGCGAGCGCCGGAATCTCTGGTCGATCGCCATGCCTCGGAACGTTCGTAACACTTTCCCAGCATCATTATGTTGATTACGCTCGGGAGTGCGATGCAGGTCATCCACTGTTGCACAGCAAGAGGGGTGGCGGTGCACAATCGAGTCAGGGCATGATAAAGGGGTACTAGTAGTAACCCCGCAGTCTCTGCGCGCACTGCGCTGCAGTCCGCTTCCTCTCACGCACTCGCTTCAAAGCTTGCGTCGGTACCATGAGGTGGAGGTGGTTCTGCCGACAACACGATCAACCTTGGGAGGTTGTAGGATGCGACACCGTAGAGCCCGTGCTCATGTTTAATGAAGCAGGTGTGTGGCATGCCGCGATCGTCGCACCGTCTCATTACTCATTCACCCCAGAGGTCGCCATCGTGCGGATTGGAGCGTACGACACGCGTAGGAAGTACATCTTTGACTTCAAGAGGCACGTTCCAGACGGGAGTCAATGCGCCAAGGCACTCTTATTCTCGCAACAGCAGGTACTACAGGAGGTTGCGAAGAAACATTACAACGCGTTGCTCGTAGAAGGGTGAATATACCTCCAAATCCTCCGGGCTTTTGCAATGGACTGACGACATTTGGAATGGTAGCTGGACGTTGACGCGCTTACGACGGGGGAAGCACCATCGGTTAGAAGTAGACTACACCGCGCGGGCGGGATGCGTGTCAGGAAAGCCCCCTGCCTCGCGGAGACCCCCGTTCATAGCCGTCCTCCAAGGATAATACTCGGTTTCGTAACTTATTCATCGTGTGTATTTCGCAGTCCTGTATTTGTATTTCACCCTCGTGGCTCCTTCTTCGTGTATATGTACATCTAGTCACGCCATCTACCGGTTAGGAACGAGACACGAAATTGAAGAGGAGATGATCACGCATTTCAATGATGGAGTGTAACTGATGGTGATATTACCTCAGGACCTTCGCTTTAATTTTGCAGTTGCCTCGTGCACGTCTTCTTTACCAAAATGAACCGATCAAGTCACCTCGGAGACAGTTACGGAGGCGAGGACAAGAATACGCCGGATGTCAGGATGCCGCATCCGACAGGCCCGTATAAAACGCTCGACTCGTCAGATTCCTGGTTCTTCAGTTCGCTTCTATATGCACTTGACACTCCTCGTCAGTCCACTCGTCATGGTCAACTTTTCTACCTCCATCCTTTCTTGCCTCTTCCGCAAGCAGGCCGAGAACCCTTGTCATGCCACCGAGATTGCCCACGCCGGCAATGATAACGACAACGTCAAGAGCTGTTCTGGTCCAGCGCGTACGCATGACACCTTGTCCAAGATGGCGCCAGTCAAAGTCGGTCCCCGCGTCGCACACACCGAGCAATTCACTTGTCAAGGTGGCGTCGACGCTCGGAGGCTGGTTGATTTGTCCCGCAAGGGGCTCTACTCCGTGGCCAAGATGATGGGTGGCAATGTCCTGCTGGAGGAGCAGTAGGTCCTTCCCCACTTGATCGCATCGGAATGATCAATGAGTCCATTCCGACGCAGATGGGATTGCATCATTCGTCACGCTAGGCTCCAAAAGCGGGATGAATTCAAAGTAGTCGTGAGCAGTCTTTTTCCGCCGTGTGAAATACCCCGATCATATTGAACGTGCGACCAGGTCCGGTATTCTGCGACTGTGGCGCGATCGACTTGTCCCGATGCCCAGAAACCCGTACAAATCGAATCAGCCAAAGGCATCAAGGGGTTAATGACCGTTTTGGATCGGCACGCAGAAATTTGCTGATCTTTTTCGTCACCATTTCTTCGTCGTTTGAATTTTTTCACTTGGGTTCGTCGGGTTCAAAGGGCTTCACTCATTTGCTATGTGTATCGTTATGACATCTAGGGGACTCATCGCAGAATGTACAACAAAACATCATTCACGACTTGCAACGCAACAATAATGACACGTAGCGACTAATGTTGTATCACTACTTACGTTAGTGTACCAATAACTTGTTACATCGCACAAAATAGATCATAGCGACGTAGATAGATTCTGATAGTAATTCAACAACTTCATACCGACTTATCGATGTGACTTTCCGCCCTGGCGGCGTAACCTGCCCATGACTGCGGGAGAATTTCATTAATTGCCGGTTGGGCCAAGCCTGATCGGTGCGTACCTCATCGTAAAGCGCAACATTCGGGGCCCCCAAGAGTTTCAGACCTAACCACAAGATTCCAGCTGTCATACCGCTGCCACAGGAGGTGGTAATTTGGCGTCTACCGGTCAGTACCGAGTGTGCCTGGCCAGCTCCAATGGCGTCCACGAGGCCTTGCCTTAACTCAGGTTCGGATAAGAATGTTGTAAACTGGACAGAAGAGCCGGGTATGGTGTGAGTTTTGAGAAACACGTTGAACGGGAGCGAGAACGAATGTGGGATATGGCCTGAAGATAAGCCGGGTCTAGGTTCAGGGTCAGACCCAAGAAAACTGTAGTTTATCATGAGGACGTGGTGCGGTGCACAGAGGGGCGGAAGGGTCGCACCGACCGCGAGAACGTGCGTCGATGACTAGCTCTGCAGCAGAGTCTGAGGCTGGGTCTAGGAGTGAGTTGGTGACGACCTGCGGATAAGCTGACATCGGGTCTGAGAACAAATGTGATTGGTCGATAGTGCAAATGAAATCTCACAGCGGATAACGGCCCTATCGAGAACAGGAGTGGGATACGTAGACCTCTCTTCTCCTGCTGGTGGGACACTGACAGTCTCGAAACCCTCTGCCTCCCAACGTGGTAGACCACCATTCAGGATGCTGGACTTTTGATGGCCGAACGCCCTGAACATGAAGAGGGCACGAGGCGAGGAGAATACTCCGTGCGTGTCGTATCTGTATAAACGTCCGTCCATTGTGGCCCAGACAAGATATAGTAAGAAAACTCACATTACTACATGGGAATTAGGGCTGATGCCGAGTTTTTCTGTCTCATGATTGCTCAAGATACATCGGTCGAGGCAGACGGTACGAAAAAGACGGACCACATGCATCGGCAAAAGCCCTTTCGGAAGGCATCATGTGTTTCAGGCCGAGTTCATGGGGACTCGCCACCTCGTCGAGGTCCAAGAACCGTGCACCAGGAATGCGCTTGGCGTGAAACTCCTGGAGAGGTCTCCGCGGGGAGTTGGGCATGAACCAAGTGGCATCGAGGACCGTGACACTGCCGGAGGAAATGACCTCACGTAAATTGGACGGAGAAAGCAGACACGGTGTCGCCGCCGTCGTAGACATGGATCTGGAAAGAGTCGGGGCCACGCTCCTCCATAGGGGAAGCATCCGAGTCAAGGTCATGGACAAGCAATTATTTATTTAGTTATTTTGTGACACCGGGGCTAGATAAGTCCTGGCGGCTGGCTGCACCGCGACGACGAGGATGCCATCTGATCAAAGTATATGGCTTATCGCAATCCCGAATGACGGCGATGCAGAAGGTTTACTGCCAGACGTCACGTCAAAGCTTGTCCAGGTGTCGCGGTCCTCAGCCGTCGCCGAGTTTGCCATCCCTGCATTCAAGGTGGATCTCTCTGCACTCCGTTTGCGCCGTGCTCACCCAGCGCCCACCTTGCAAGACCGGCACCCTAGATTCCCTTATCACTTTGTCCGAGGAACTCCCGAAACAGGACGCGTTCTTCACTTCTACCGTCGCCAAGACCGTCGACACATTGCGCAATCTTCTCAATAACGATCCTGCAAAGCTTGCGCAGCACATTTTAGTCGACGAACGAAGCGTTGACGATTACATTCTCAAGGGGTGGCGATGGAATGAAGGCAGATATGGCGTGCAAAGAAGCCTACGCGAGACCATTGACAGCCTCAACAAGGTTCTATCACCATCCTCCTTCCCTCCCCACCTCATTCCTCCCCACCTCATTCATATTCATCGCCGCATGCTCATCACGTTTTCAGGACATGGCATCCATCGACAATATGATGAAGTCTAAATTGAACAACTACAACCTCGTCAAGGGGTCCCTCGTGCAAATGCAGCGAAAGAAGACGTGTGTTCACTGCCCACCTTGTTCTCTGGCCTTGACCTTTCACTTTTACTTTCAGGGGAAATCTTTCCGTGCGGTCTCTTGTCGACATCGTATCGAAAGACGACATGATACAGGATTCGGACTACATGCAGACATGCTTGGTGGCGGTACCAAAGTAAGGTTTCGTGATATGTCCTTGTTCATCTCTCTCACTGTCACATGTCCCATGTTGTCCGATCTGAAAGAACTCTGACGAAAGAGTGGAATACGAAATATGAACGTCTGACGAGCATGGTTGTTCCCCGTTCGTCATCGTGAGTCACCGTGATGTCACGATGTAAACACGTTCCGATCATGGTTGCGGCCACCAGAGTTATCGCTTCTGACGATGACTATACCCTTTTTGGCGTCGTGATTTTCAAGAGGGTGCACGATGAGTTTGTGCAGAAATGCAGAGAGAACAAGTGCGTAGATCCGTCCGAACGAATGAAAATGGACAGCCGTCTCGCTGAACGCCGAAGCGTCGCAGATACATTGTACGTGACTTTGTGTACGTGGAAGAGCAGATAGACAAACAACGAGAAGAACTTGAAGTAGCGGATACCACCGAGAAGGAGCTTTGGGTAAGGGACGTCGCATGACTGCCAGACTACGCTCATCTTTTTTGCTCTTCCAGACGGAACTATTGAGGCTCTCCAGGACCAACTTCTCGGAGTCGTTCCAACTCCTGGTGCACCTCAAGGTCCTACGTTTGTTCGTAGAGAGCGTCCTCCGATACGGACTTCCTGCAAACTATGTTGGGCTTTCAATCAAGGTATTGTCATTTTTTTACTTTGAAGTTGCGCTGACCACCTTCCCACAGCCCGATCCAAAGTCGACGAAGAAGATGCTGTCTGTGCTGACCAACCAATTTGCATACCTCGCCCCTCGCTCTGGTCGGTCCAAGAAACAAAAAGGCGGTGGAACAGATGACTTTGTAGGAGAATATCAGACACTTCTCGAACAGGAATTCTTTGATTTCGTATTGTATGAGGTGCCGTGGATCGTTTTCTGACATCCTCATCTTCCCTGTCCATCGGCTAGTTGGATAAATATCCTTTATTAGCGGAAGGATAAGAATATGGTCAACCCACTATTGTAGAAACTATCTGCCTATGTAATGTACAAAGCAAAGGGGAAACAGAACCGCAGGAGATGGAGCAACGTACGAAGAGACAGCGAGAACGGGAAGCTAGACAGAAACAGTGCTACTGTATAATAGCCGTCGGTTCCAACGGTAAGGTAACCCAGGCTAGGTACATCAGTTTGGTAGTGTGCACATCACGAAACAAGATATGGAGGGATGACGGCAGAAGCAACGCGGCAGTCTGTCCATCAAGTATATGGCGTGACGAGTGAGAAATTGAAACTTTCGAACTTGAAAAGTGAAGCCATGTATAGGAAATGATGCCGTTGCGTGGAGATGATGCGAGTGAGATATTGAGACAAAGAAAGAATGGGTGCGATGGGAGGGGTACCTGGCAGAGATACAGATCTCCTGATACATATTCCCAGATAAATAGAAATCCTGAATGGATAGGAGTCCCGTGACAAGTGAGAGAGAGAGGACAGCAGGCAAGTTCGCCTTCCTTCTGGGGTAAGACCGTGTTCTCCGCCGTATCAGTGCCTTTTTTCGGTTAAACCTGGTTCGATCTTTTTTGTTGTTTTCTTCTTTTTCTTTAATTATTTTTTTCGCTTCTTTGCAGAGCTGGAGGTAGGGCGACCGACGAGCGCGTACGAACAGGGGTGATCCCTAGAGCCCTAGGTTCGAGATCACCCGCGACACCTCGTCGACGGCTTCTTCGTCCATCACCCTCGCACTTCTCTGGGCAGAAGACCCAATGACGGCCGATGACCTCGGCCCATACACGCTAGGGAACGAGGGTGCAGTAGCGCTCGTTGGACTTGAATTTCCCCCAGTACCCCCTCCAGTAGATGTTGTGGGTGACTCTGGAGGTTGGAGTCGCGAGGAGCCCTCGGTGATCCGTGAGAGGGAATACGTGAGGTCGAGGGACTGTGCGCGATTTTGGAGGGACCGAGGTTTAGAGATCTGTTCCTTGATCTTGGACTCGAGGAGGGAATCTGAGCCCCGTTTCAGAGCATCCTCGGTATTGCGAGTTCGGGATGTAATTCCTGAGCCCTACGAACTGAAATAAGACAGTGAACCTAGAGTCGCGACAAAAGAGACGCACGATCGGCGGTAGTGGTGTCCAGTAATCAAGCCCTGTCCCAGGAGGTCCATAAGCTGATTGTGAATCCTCATGCTCCTCGAGATCGTAAATGTACGCAGGCGCATTGAATAGTGCTTTCACATCTGGCGATGAATTTGCCAACCTCAATCGTCGATCACCGAGGATCTCCGACGACCGTGTTAATTCGACCGACTCTGTTGAAATTAAACGATAAGTCACCACGGATTAAAGAGATAGGGGAAAGTTAGAACTCGCCATGTCTTCTTGCTGTCGAGAGGACCTTGCTGTCGAAGTGAGGGAATGCCTCGGCAAACGAGTCACCCCTCTTATGTGTATGGGCTGTCGGGGAAGGGTACACTCGTACGTTATGGTTCAACAGGAATTGTTCCAGCATCTCCCTTGCGGGAATCAGGAAGTCGCTGTTTGACCTCTGACATCTGAACTTGAAGCTATACTCGCCCTGCGATTGCATCTGCACTGTTTGCGTTATCGCTTGAGGTGTAGACGGATGGTCAAGTGAGGTACTTGAACCATTGGTCGCATGAATCGGAGCAGGGGGCTTGAGGTTTGCGTAAACTGACACTTGAAATTCGCGTTTGATGCGCTCGACAAACGCGGAGAAGTCAGGGGAGGCGCAAACCACGGGTAGATCGGCACTGGGAGGAACCGCCATATCCGCCTCAAACGGAACGTGCTCCTGCTGATTGTTAGATGAAACAAGACACGAGAAGTAAGAAGCACAGACCAATAACATAGCAGCCGCAATCTGTACCTGACTCTCAGGACCAAAAATCGTGACAACATCCGAAGCCGTTTCTTTATCCGGGAACCGTACGCGTGAGTTGGTCTTAGACTCAATGTCGTGGATGAAGATGGCTTTTTCGCCAAGTAATGTACGATGGTATCGGCGGGGGATCGATAGGGTCTCGTTAACATAATCCTTATCCTGCATCCGAGTACATAAGGAGCTGCACCGAGTACCATGGCAACACGACGCACCTTCGGGTTTACAATCTCCATAACCGATTGCTTCAGATTATCCAGATTGATTGCATTCTTGGACGGGGTTCTGGCCACGACGTTGTCCTCATTGTCGTTGTACCCCCCCAACGCAGCAAACTCTTCTGCATTCGAAAATTTGACGTAAACACCATACTTCTTCATGATCCTCTGGATGTTCCTTCCTCCGATGCCAATTATACGTTTATGGTATGCCTCCGGAACGTGGAAGGATATTTCGGCAGGAAGCTCTTCCTGCAGAAGCGTAAGGCCACTCAGAATTGAAGCGTCGGAGCCGGAAAGGTCGATAAGGAAGTTGTGATCGTTGAACGTCTCAAACTTGATTTTGACAGATGCTGACTGCATGATCTTATTGATCTTTCCGTTCTTCTTTCCTGAAATAAACTCGCGATGTTCATTGGCGAGCTCGACCTGGAACCGAATTTCGTGATGGAACGCCTGATTTTTGGAGCGGGAGTAAGCAATCAAGAATGAGCTTGGTGAAAACAAAAAGTACCTTCACGAGATCCAAATCCAGAATTTTGCTAATGGCCGCTCGGACTTCATATTCGAGACCATGCATCTCGAAACACATGCTCTTGAACACAACCTCTGCGCCAGTAGTGAGGGAGAGCTGCTTCAAAAGTGTCGTCACCTGCGAACTATTGAGGGTCGCGGGCGGCAGGAGGACATTGAATTGGATGGGAAGAAGCCAGAAAGACGCGACATAATATTGACAGGCCTAATGGCGCAGGGTGAGATGAAATGAACACAATAAGAATCACTACACGTACAAGTTGCATTATTCCTCTGATCGTCCTCTGGACGTTAACCCTGTGATCACCATACACCGTAATCAGGCTTGTCGAACTGCCAATAGACGGGAATTGGATAAAAGTCGCGTTATCAAACATGATAGACTTGAGATCCTCTGCCCGATCGAGAACCATCCAGTCGAGTTTGCGAGGAACAATGACGGTGTCACGAGAGATGACGGTGTTACTCTATGTACGACGAAATTAGAAAGGACCATACGCTTACAAAAGCGAGACAAACCTTGTTCGCAGAGAACTGGAAAAGCATGTCTCTGGCCCTCTGGACGCCGAAAAATTCACCGGTGATCCATATGACGTTTGGGTTGTGGGCTTGCTGATGTTGGCTCCCTTGGCTCTGACTTGATTGAACGTTGCCATTGGTGCTAACTGACGGGGGGATGAGATCGGGACCAACAAGACCTTGGAGAGGAGAGGGGTAATAGATGTTGGTGGCAGTCTCCTCTTGAATAGATTGTAGCACGTGGCGTTTACGACCAGCAATGATCGCATGAAGTTTTTGGTCGATTTCGCAAGATTCTGAATGCAAACCACTCTACACATTGGTTGAGAAGGTGTCGGTGATAGAACAAAGAAGAAAAAACCCCACAAGTTCATCCAACATCACTAGTAGCCTGACTCTTGCGAGCTCCGTTGCGTCGCCTTGTCCGGTGACGACGAGTTCACAAACACGCTCAGTTTCGAGACCAGTCCAACCGGCACTAGTAGAGATGCCATCTGGGGGGGTTCGACTGGAGAGAGAAAGAGGGGAATTGACGACAGCGATGTGTGCATATGTAAGCGAAGCGATTTCGTCTAGTTTTCGGCGCACATCGGGTTTGAGAGTTGGCTTTGAGGAAGGAAAGTCGAGGATGTCGGAACGGGGTACCTTGATGGCGGTGCGATGCTGAAGGAAGGATGCGAGTAAGAGGGGCTGCGGGGTAAGGGGCAATCAAGAAGACGAACCTGGACAGGGCTGTCTTTGAGGAGCATACCACGAGCCTGCATGACTTGTTGGTATGCGCCAGATATGTAGAAATTCCAACTGCGACCGCCATCTAAAAGGAGGTAGGAGAGTTGTACGTTGTAAAGGGACCTCGCGAGGATGGCGAGTTTCTCGACGGTCTCGGAATCAGATTGGTTGGATGGGGAGGGCTGAACTGGCGGAAGGGGAAGGCCAGACGGGAAGTTTTCGGGGAGATGTTGGAGGTGAGGGGTAAGACGATGGTCGAGGGCGTCGAAGGATGAGGAAGGGGAGTGCAGATGGCGAGACCGACGAGGATGTGTGAAGGAAATGGAGTAAATGTCCATCGCTGGCAGGTGGTGGTGCGAGCAAGAAGGCAGGTGGTGGAGGGACTCGGATTAGGAGGGTATTCAGTTATTGACACTCCTCAGCGTCAATGTCGCCCCCTCTGCGGATGCAACAACGCGATGCGGGGTGGATGTCGTTGCCAACGATGTGTCGGTGACGCGTTCTACTCGATGTTCGTCGTGCCCGTCCGTCGTCGCTGGTCGTGGTCGTGGTCGACGTCTGCGC
>JBBPLQ010000487.1:0-15186 GCA_038089855.1 Royoungia palumana
TCATCCACGCACAACAGCTGCCTTCCCAGTTCGCCAGCCGCTTATACTCAGACTTCGACCATTCTTCGACCCCTCGAACACGAAGAGGAGGAATTACGGAAGCGGATTGCAGAGTTGCGGACAACCTTTCCGCTCATGGATGCCCTGACAACTTATATTTCGGTCACCCGCTCTCAGCCCGCTCGGTTCGCTCATTTCCGCCTCCTTCTCCCATGCATCGTCTTCCACGTGAAGTCCCTCAGAAAAGAACGAGAGAATGTCTATCATGCAGGGATGGTTGGGCTTGGGGACGTTGAGCTTACGACGGTGGATTCGCTTCCTCTCAGGCAGCAACGCAAACTCGTATTCGTGAACCCGTGGATCGATCACCTTCGGGAGTCACCTAGGAATAGCAATGAAGATGGCCCAGAGTCGGATGGAGAGTTGGACGCACATGTGGAGGGCAGCGCAGATGCAGATAGAGGTGTAGAGCTGGTGGATGAGCTGATGATTGAGGAAGCTCCGGCCCCTCCGAGTTGTACCTCGGACGTGGACATTCATACACGGGCCTTGGAGTTGATTGCGCATCTGGGACAGCCTTTCAGTGCGCTGTTGCTGTTGAAACAGCCGGACGGTGCATACAAGCGGGTCGCCGCTGACCATGAGATCGTGGTTCGTGGAATCGAGGGCGATGCTCTGAGGGACCTACGCGTCGAGGTTTTGGAAGTGGTGTGACGCTTTAGCTGTCTTCTGCGCAGCTCTGCTCACTCGTTTCTGCTATACAAAAGTTCATGAATGCTTGTTAATTTCCACGAGGGTGAATCGAATACATACATATATCAACACCACTCTACCTCTGTACCCTCCGAGTCATCGGCCATCGATATTCGATAAAACATGCACTGATGGACCAGGTAGGAAACCGCACAAGCCAAGAACCAACCACAGGAACATATGGCGAGTAATTTGTGGATGCAGGATGACGATGCCTCTGATTACTCTTTGGACAGGAGAATTTGCCCAAGACAAAGAGAGCCCAGAATGCAAGGAGGAGAAGTGAGCAAGGTCTAAATGTGTCCTGAGAACAAGATGGCGTGGGAAGTGGGAGTCTAGTCTTCTCCGTGCATGTCAGGGCTTCCATTTACATTGAAAATTGGTGATCTTACTATACGCGCGGCTTAGAATACGAACTGACTCCAGACTCACTGCTCACTACCACACTTGCCCACACCCACGGACATCACCCCCCTTGGTGTACGATGGGTGCGTGCAAAGTTACAAGACGATTTCTGAGTGAATAGAACTCTGATAGTCCAGCTCTGACACAGGTACCAAGCCATTCGAAATCATATATCCGAACTTGAATATCACAAGTCTCAGCTTTGAACCTGATGATACCTACTTTGTGACTGGCGATGGTTCTGGTTCCCTCCGCCAATGGAGTGCCACCAATAAACTCCAGGTCAGTCTGTGGGCGATGAACACAAGGGAACAGATCAAGTCCATAGTCGTGTCGGCTGATGGTCGATGGATCGTCAGCTGTGGAACAGGGAACAATGTCACTATCTGGAGCGCAGTGACCCAAGAGTGGGTAAGAGAAGTCGGAGAGCACACAGGAACTGTCAACGCACTGGATATATCAAACGACTCTACGCGATTCGCCTCCGGATCAGCAGACCGTACAGTCCGGATCTTTGACATCGCTTCTGGCGTCAGACTCATTCATCCTCTGCAGCTTGATCACGGTTACGGGGTAGTTAGTGTCAAGTTTTCTCTAGATGCAAGCCAAATTGCTATTGCTACGGATTTCTATGCTGGAGTCTATGACACCTCGTCCGGGCGCCACATGTTCGGAATCTCAAACGAGATTGATGTGCGGATCACCTCGTTTGCCTGGTTTCCGGATGGTCAGAAGCTCCTCATTGCTTCGACTGGCAAAATTGCTTGCATTGACCCGTCTAAATCTCAATGCTCCCGTGTAGAGTGGCACATTCAAGTCCACGACAACCCGAGCGGCAACTACCAACAAACGCTTATCGTAACCAGGGGCAAATTCATCGCTTGTTCCTCCGGCTCATCGGTCTCATTTTGGGATTACGCTTCACGCGAACGGATAGGCCAGGTTATCAACCACCCCACCACCATTATTTGCTTCGCCATCTCTCATGATGGAAGACGCCTTGCATGTGGACATGGTAGCGGAATCACAGTCCACAACCTCGAAGGAGTTATTCCTGAAGAATACCTTCCTGGGATCTTGTGTCTTCCACTCATGCAAGTGAGTGTCGCAGCCCTTAGAGCATGGGCACAGGGAAATATGACAGAGGCCGAGACGATCTTGTCGAGTGAGATCGCACAACGTTCGAATCCAACGGACTGCTTGCTTGCTGTTCGCGCAATTCTTCGGACACACCAGGGGGAATGGAGATCAGCATTGGAAACCACCGAAATGGTATCATCTTATTTTCCATTAAATTTTCCCATGTTCACCTGCACCTACGTGAAGTTCCTGCAGATAAAGCCAATACCTATCGGTCAGATCGTAAGATCCATCTCCCTTGTTGCCGCAGGTGAACAAGAGGCTGCGTTGGATGAGTTCAATCTAGTGTTCTGGGGCTGCGATCCATGTGAAAACCAGCTTCTCTTGGTCATTAATGTACGTGGATAACCGCCACAAATGCAATCCGCTGAAGCCTCACCTCACATAGTCTATTCTCATGTTTGTGTGCGACAAACGCAAGCAGGCAATATCATACCTCCATCGTTTTGTCGATGCCTGTGACGAAAAATTGAAAGACATGTACCTCCAGGTGCGTATTATACGACTTACAACGGTATCGCCAACATTCTTGGTAGGTTCTTGGGATGATGTACCTGAAACAAGGGGACTACGGAAATGCTGTGGAAACACTCGGTATTGTTAGGAACCCGTTTACTACTGAAGATCGCGGACCCTTGATGTCCCTTTTCATTGTAAGTTCCATCTCGGACCTGCATTATGATGTCATCATTCGCTTTGAAGATATTCAATTGGAACTTCGAGAACCTGAAGTTTATCGCGTGGCAGCGTGCATGTGAAAGATTGTATGCAACCGGGTCCGTGAAGGAGGTTGGAGAGACTCTTCTCAAGATGGTAAACCCATTACCTGAGGACGAAAAAGAATGTGCGCACGGGCAGCTCCTACAGGAGATCATAACCCGATCGGGTGAGGTAACGCTGCTCGCGTGGATTGGAAAGTCATCCACGTGTAATAGCTGTCTACCTAGCTCGCCAGGAGTTTATGCTCGGACTTTGGCTGTGTTTCCATCCCGCACACTTCAAGGAGAGGCGTTACGACACCGAACAGCAGATTTGCGGGCAATCGTTCCGCTTGCAGACGCTCTGATGACTTATGGCTCTGTCATGCGCTCCCAGCTCGTCCGGTTTGCTCATTTCCACCTCCTTCTCCCATGCATCGTCTTCCACGTGACATCCCTCAGAAGTGAGCAAGAGAATGTACACCACGCAGAGGCAGTTGGGCTAGGGGACGTCACATTTACGACAACAGACTCGCTTCCGCTCAGGCAGCCACGAAGACTCGTATTCGTGAACCCGTGGATCGACAACCTCCGAGAATCACGCAAGCTCAGAGATGAGGATGGACAGGAGCCTGGCGTAGAGTTGTACACGGGTCCAGGGGGTATCGCAGATCCTGACATAGGTGTAGAAGTGGTGCACGAGCCGATGGTTGAGGAGGTTCCATCCCCTCCGAGTCCTATCTCGGATGAGGACATTCATACGCGGGCGCTGGAGTTGATCGCACGTCTGGGACAGTCCTTCAGCGCGCTGTTACTGTTGAAACAGCCGGATGGTGCGTACAAGCGGATCGCCGCTGACCACGAGATTATCGTTCGTGGAATCCAGGACGATACTCTGAGGAACCTACGTATTGAGGTTTTGGAAGTAGTGTGATGCTTTCGTTGCTATTCGCGCAACTGCTCGCTCATAATATGTAGTTTTTGTTGTAAAAAAGCTCATAGATATCTTCATACAGCTATTCTTCTCATAACAATCACACACGTACTGGCGTCCATTAGGCGAATTGATCTGTCTTGGTAAGAAACAAGCAAATAACCGTGCGCGTGAGAAGGATTACTAAACATCAGCGGACTCCAATCACTGATGAAGCTTTCTTAGCCGAAGGCTGTAACCGCGGTCGTCACAAGTTTTCAAGTTGTTATATCCAGTTACAGTTTGCTGTGGCTATATAGTCCTATAGGATGACTTGCGGTGACAAACTCGAATACTCCACCGAAGGCTCGAACTACCACACGTGTTGTGCCTTTGGTGTGTGAGAACAAGCTACCACAGTGGAAGATGTTGCTTCGTACCCCGACATTTGCACTTGCAAGACCATCACCTCTGTCAGGAATACGATGGGTACGTAATTATACAAGAGAATGACTGAGAAAACAATTCTGAGGGTCCCACCATGGTCCCAGGTACCCTGCGGTTCAGAATCACATGTCCGAATACCACGTGTCTCAGCTTCAAGCCAGGTGGCGCCTACTTTGTGACCGGCGATCGTTCTGGCTCCCTCCGCGAATGGAGTGCCATTGATAAACTGCAGGTTAGTCTGTGGACGATGAACACAAGGGAACATATCAGCGCTGTAGTTGTGTCGACTGATGGTCAATGGATAGTCAGCGGTGGGACAGGGAACAAGGTCAATGTCTGGAGCACAGTGACCCGAGAGTGTGTCACCAAAATCCAAGAACCTGGAGAGGTCCGCGCGCTCGATGTATCAAACGACTCTACACGATTTGCCTCCGGAACGGACCATGTGGTCCGGATCTTTGGCATCAAATCTGATATTAGCCTTGTATCTCTATCGCCTCCCAACTGGTCCCAGGTGGTTGGCATCAAGTTTTCTCCGGATACATGCCAAATTGCTGTTGCAGTGCATTCCTCATCCGTTGTCATATACAACACCACCTCCGGGGACAACTTGTTCAACATATCAATCGGCGGCGACAGGCTCCCGCCAATGACTCCACTTGGCTGGTCCTCAGATGGCCGAAAGCTCTTCGTTACGTCGCAGGGAAAGATCACTTGCTTTGACACGTCTAGACCCGAATCTAGTGACCCACGCCCAGAGTGGCACATTCAGGTCCACGACAAGAAAAACCGCCAAACAGTATCTGCTGTAACCAGCGGCAAATTCATTGCATGTTCCTCGGGGTCCTCGGTCTTGTTTTGGGATTACACTTCACGAGACCAGATAGGCAAGATCGACAGCTGGGGATATGCCATTAACTGTTTCGCCATCTCTCACGATGGGAGACGGCTTGTATGCGCAGATGACGAAGGAATCACGGTCCATAGTCTGGAGGGATTGATTCCTGAAGGTTACCTACCCGGTATCCTGTGTCTTCCACTCATGCAAGTGAGTGCTACAGCCCTTAAGTCATGGGTTCAAGGCGATCAAAAGGAGACTGAGGCAATACTGTCGGACGAGATTGCACAGCGCTTGAGTCCAACCCATGATGCGCTTGCAGTTTGCGCACTCATTCGGACACATCTTGGAGAATGGAAGACAGCATTAGAAGCTGCTGAAATGGTAAGATCGCGTTCCCTGTTGTCATATTGCTATGCTCACCTCGCCTATGTAAAGTCCATAAAGATCAAGCCGTCGCCTATCGGCCAGATCGCAAGATCTATCGCCATCGTTGGTACGGGTGAACAGATCGAATTTGACGAACTCGATTTAGTGTTCTGCGGCTGCGATCCAAGCGATATTCAACTTCTCTTGGTGATTAATGTACGGGCATGGTCTGTTCCAAATGTAATACGCTGATGATTAGCCTCACATAGTCTATTCTATTGTTCGTGTGCGGCAAACGCAAGCAGGCGATATCGCGCCTCCGTCGCTTTATCGATTCCTGCGACGAAAGAAGGAAAGACATGTATCTTCAGGTTCGTGCCAAACGAGTTGCAATATCATCACTAGCAATGTTAGCAGGTTCTCGGGATGATGTATCTTAAACAAGAGGACTATGGAAATGCTGTGGAGACACTTGGTATTGTCAGGACCCCGTTTACGATTGAAGATCGCGGCCCCTTGATGAGCATTTTCATTGTAAGCTTTTGGTCAGACGTGCGTTGTGGGATTCTCACCTTTTGAAGATATTCAATTGGAACTTCAATAACCTGAAGTTTATCGCGTGGAAACACGCCTGTGAACGATTGTATGCGAGTGGCTCCGTCGAGGAGGTCGGAGAGACTCTTCTCAAGATGGTTAATCCATTACCTGAGGATAAAAAAGAACATGCGCATAGTCAAATCCTGAAGGACATCATATCCCGATCAAGCGAAGTGGCACTACTTGCGTGGGCTGGCAAATCGTCCACGTCAAACAGCTGCTTTCCCAGTTCGCCAGCCGCTTATACACAAACTTCGACCATTCTTCGATCCCTCGTGTACGAAGAGGAGGAATTACGGAAGCGAATTGCAGAGTTGGGGACAATCTTCCCGCTCGTGGATGCCCTGACAATTTATATTTCGGTCACCCGCTCCCAGCCCGTCCGGTTTGCCCACTTCCGCCTCCTTCTCCCATGCATCGTCTTCCACGTGAATTCCCTTAGAAAAGAGCGAGAGAATATCTATCATGCAGGGACGGTTGGGCTTGGGGACGTCGAGATCACGACGGTGGATACACTTCCTCTCAAGCAGCCGCGAAAGCTCGTGTTCGTGAACCCTTGGATCGATCGCTTCCGGGAGTTGCATGAGTTCAGCGACGACGACGAGCCGGAATTCGAGTTAAACAGGCGTGCGGGGAGCAGCGCAGATGCAGACATCGACGCAGAGTTGGTACATGAGCCGATGATTGAAGAGATTCCGACTGCTTCGAGCCGCACCTCGGACGCGGACGTTCATACACGCGCCCTGGAGTTGATCGCCCGTTTGGGGCAGTCTTTCAGCGCGCTGTTACTGATGAAACAGCCGGACGGTGCATACAAGCGGGTTGCTGCTGACCATGACATCGTCGTTCGTGGGGTCGAGGGCAATGGTCTAAAGGATATACGCGTTGAGGTTCTGGAAGTAGTTTGATGAACTAGTATTTTCCCGTGAGTTGTATTCAGTAGGCAGGGACGGCTGATTATCTGAAGTTTAGCATGATAACGTCGATGTCAGTGATCATAAACACTGAGCAAGAAGTTTGGCTGCTGTGTACATTGGTGCAGTCTAACCAGTCCCGGTCATGCTCATCTCAAAGACAGCAAAGAATTTAAGCATACGTAGGATCAGTCTCGACCGACTGCATGTAGTACGTGTGATATTATGATGCTTGTAGTCGCACTGGGTTATGGCAGATTTTGTTTCAATCACCACTCAGTTTCCTGTGTCCATGAAGAATGGATGTCCGCTCGATGATAGCTAACTTGAATGACTCGATGGGGTGCTCATAAACGAAGTAGAATCCGAAGAAGATTGTGTCAAGTGAATGCTGCAGCCTGCAGGTGTTGAAATGCGTCTCAAGCGCGTTATCCGACGAAAAAACATGACGATCGGCGGGTCATGATTCAGAAAGCCAGAAGTGAGAAGTCCAACCACATGCCACTTTTGTTCACCTAGTCAACGTAAGATGCCAGTGATCAATAATACGAAGTCGTATTCACTGGCATATGAGAGACGGAACCTAATTATCCATGTTCTTCGAAGGGACAAGTCAAAGCTGCACCCGTGTGAAACTCTGCCACAGACTACACCGGCCAAATCTCAGGGTTTCTAGATACTTATCTCACATACTTAGTAACTCCCTCAACATCAAGACTGCCATTAGCTTGTATCAGGGGTACGATGGGTGCGTGCGAATGTTGTAAGATAATTGTCGAGAAGACATGGTTCTGATAGTCCAGTCACAATCATGATATACATAGGTACCAAACCACTCGAAATCGTATGTCAAGATATAACAAGTGTCAGATTTATGCCGGATGGTGTCAACTTTGTGACTGGCGATCGTTTTGGTGCCCTACGTCAATGGAGCGCTGTTGATAGAGCGCAGGATAGTGCGTGGACGATAAACACGAACAGGCAAATCGATGCGCTAGTCGTATCTACCGATGGCCGATGGATAGTCAGCGGTGGAACTTCGAACAAAGTTACCATCTGGAGCACAGCGACCCGAGAGAGGGCGATCGAGATTGCAGAACATACAGGAGAGATTCACGCCCTGGACATATCAAACGACTCTGCGCGACTCGCCTCCGCATCAGCGGACAAGACCGTCCATATCTTTGACATCAAATCCGGGATCAGACTTATCCGTCCTCTGGAACACCCGGACAGAGTAGTCTGTGTCGAGTTTTCCCCAGACGCTAGTAGAATTGCTACTGCTATGTCTTACTCTTCAAGCCACACAAGTACGCATATCAGAGTCTACAACAACTACGGGAACAAGGTGTTCGAATGTCCTTCGGGGCCTGCCACCATGGGATGGCGGCCGCCACTCGCCTGGTCCTCGCTTGGGGAGTGGCTCTTCACAGCTTCCTCACATAGTATCACTCGCTTCGGCATTTCCACATCCAGCTGGAGCCCAGCTTCAAGTTGGTCCATTCCCACCAATGGCAACAACCAACAGGTGTTAATCGTAACCAGCGGTAAATTTATCGCATGTTCCGCCGGGTCGCTGGTCTCGTTTTGGGATTGCGCTTCAAGGGCGCGGGTGGGCCAGACCATCGACCATGCCACGAACATTGTATCCATTTCCATCTCTCAGGATGGGAGACGCCTCGTATGCGGGCATGGCAGGGGTATCACAGTTCACAGTCTCGAAGGACTTATTCCTGAACACCTTCTCCCTGGGGTCTTGTGTCTTCCACTTATGCGAATCAGTACCACGGCTCTCAAGTCGTGGGTGCAAGGCAATCTAGGGGAAACGGAGGTGATATTATCGAATGAGATCTTGCAACCTCCGAATCATCCAACGCACGACGCACTCGCGATCCATGCACTTATTCGGACGCACATGGGAGAATGGCGGACAGCAGAGACAATTGCTGAAAAGGTAGCATTTCGTTCGACTTTTCCGCGATAACTCTTTCATGTTCGCTTGCATACACGTAAAGTCCCTCCAGATCAAGCCGTCGCCTATCGGTCAGATCGCAAGATCCGTGTCTCTCGTCGGTGCAGGTCAATTGGAGGCCGCATTAGACGAACTCGATTTAGCGTTCTGTCACCCCGATTCGATTGATAACAAGCTTCTATTGGCCATCAAAGTACGTGCGCGCATGCGACCAGCTCCATACACAATGCGCTGAATGTCTATCTCATGCAGTATATCATCCTGTTCGTATGCAACAAGCACGAGCGCGCAACATCGTGTCTTCGTCGTTTTATCGATGTTTGTGATGGTACAACGAAAGAGATGTACCTCCAAGTGCGTACCATACGAGCCACAATGATGATGCCAATATCCTCACCAGATTCTCGGGATGATGTATCTGAAACAAGGGCACTACGAAGATGCTGTAGAGACACTCAGCACCGTCAACAACCCATTTACCATTGAAGATCGCGGACCCTTGATGTCCCTTTTCATTGTGAAATTTTCTCGAACATGAAATGTTATTATGTATTTATTCGCTTCTAAGATATTCAACTGGAACTTCGAAAATCTGAAGTTCATCGCGCGGCAACGTCTTTGTGGCACATTATATACGACCAAATCCGTGAAGGTGGTTGGAGATGTGCTGCTCAAGATACTCAGTCCAATGACTGAGGACGACAAAGAAGCTGCACACGGTCAGATCCTGCAGGAGATCATAACCCGATCTGGTGAAGTGGACCTGCTTGCGTGGACTGGCAAGTCATCCACATGCAACAGCTGCCTCCCTAACTCGCCTGTGGTTTATACCCAAGCATCCGAGGTTCTGCCATCAGTCGTGCTTCAAGGAGAGGCGTTACAAAAGCGAACTGCGGAATTGCGGACTACCTTTCCGCTCGTGGATGCTCTACTGATTTATTCTTCCATTACCCGCTCGCAGCCAGTCCGATTCGCTCACTTCCGCCTGCTTCTTCCATGCATCGTGTTCCGCGTGAAATTTCTCAGAGCAGAGGGGAATATATATCGCGCAGCGACGGCTGGGCTTGGAGACATAGAGTTCACGACGGAAGACTCCCTTCCATTCAATCAACCACGGAAGCTCGTATTCGTAAACCCATGGATTGATCACCTCCGCGAGTCACGTGGGCTCAGAGATGATTGGGAGGATGAGTCGGACGTAGAGTCAAACGCGCAGACTGGACGTGGAGGCGGCGCAAGAGGTGATATAGACACAGCACTGGTGCATGAGCCGATGATCGAGGAAGCTCCGGCCTCCCCTAGTCGTACCCCGGACGCAGACATTCATACGCGCGCTCTAGAGTTGATCGCCCGTTTGGAACGGCCTTTCAGCGCGCTGTTACTGTTGAGACAGCCAGACGGCGCGTACAAGCGGGTCGCCGCGGACAATGAAATTGTGGTTCGTGGAATCGAGGACGATGTTTTAAGGGGCATTCGCGTCGAGTTTTTAGAAGTACTGTGATTCTTCGATTGATTTCTACTCGCTGATGACATCTACGGTTATTGTACAAAATCTCGCACGTGTTCACATCAATGATCTTACCAGAAGAACATCGCATTATACACATACATGGACCACAAACCATCTTCCAGGCCGTTGTCGGATAAAATGTTTAGAGAATCGTTCGCCATGGAATTCGCAGGTAACAGTCTGGCGGGGGTAAAAGCGCTTCGCGTTTTCTGACCCCGAGCGGCTAGTCAAGATGAGAGTCGCGTATAGTGGGAGAGTCAGGACCTACAGTCGCGTCTGATATCCACGAGCAGTGGATGGTGCGATAGGACGTAGGACACACCAGTAGGACCTAATGACTGCAATCCCGAATGGCCCAGTGAATCGGGCGGGAAATCAAACCCGAAAGTGTGTGGAAGAACCTGAAGCATTCTGACCGTGGATCCTTTGCCAGTTCTACAGGATCGTTCAGTACTCTCATAATGGTTTTTTTGTTTCCCCAAGCGACTTGGACCTGTGTGCTAGCTCACACAGGCCGTATTAGAGCCGGCTCCCATGAAAAACTCACCGAAAGACTTTGTGAGCAGGAGGTTGAACCGAATTGGGCTGTGGCGGTGTCTTATGGGTCCGTGCGCTTGCACGCGCAGGAACGGGTCGATAGGGTGATGGCAGTTTCTCCACTGCGGGATCAGTATTTAATCTGCCAGGCCCTCCGCATGTGGGCAATCTTTGCGCCTCGTTTGTCCCCTTGAATCTGTCCCCACTCGCTCCACGCCCCTCGCCTCCCTTTCGTGCAAGACATGGCTGAATCGTCTGCGGAGACTGCCATTACCTACGGACCCCGTCGATCGACTCGAATCTCAGCACAGGCACGCCCTGAGGCGCCCGCGAAACCGAGGGGACGCAAGGGTTCATCCACTGCTGCCAACGCCAAGTCGACCAAGGCAGGGTCAACTCGAAAACGGGCCCTAAAAGAGGGCCAAGAAGGGGAACAAGACGCAGACGTGGAACGAGAGCAAGATGCCAAAAAGGTGTGTGTCGTGTTCTGTCGAGCGTGTGCTGGAGCTGCCAAATCTTGATGTGCGGTTCCTCGCATATGACAGGCTAGACTGCCTTCTGCGGAGGACGCTCAGGATGAGAATGGGGCCGCCAAGGAACTATCTCCATCATTGGATGCGCCCAAGGTTATCGACATTGGAGAAACCCTTCCATCTCTCGTCTTGAAGAACGAAAAGGGCGAGGATGTCGACACAGCATCGCTCACGGCAGAAATGGGCGTCGTCCTTTTCCTCGTTCCCAAAGCCGATACCCGTGAGTACTATTATGTCGACGTTGGGTCATCGGCTGACGGATGGGCTATTCCGTGTCTCCTAAAGCCGGTTGTACCGCACAAGCCTGTGGCTTCAGAGATGTCTGGGAAGAATTCGGATCACTCAACTATAGCGTTTATTGCCTCAGCGCAGATTCACCTGCCGCTCAGACAAAGTGGCAGACAAAGGTGAGTCATTCACACTTCTCGCTCAGGCCTTCCTAACTGGACTATCGAACGGCAGAGACAATTGCCGTATCAGCTGCTGTCGGACCCCCAGAGGGCTCTGATAGGTACTCTCGGGGCTGCTGATGGCAATAAGACCAAACGCAGTCATTTCGTGTTCGAAAAGGGGGGCAAACTTCTCGATAAGAAGATGCCCGTCAAACCTGCGGACAGGTAGCATTTTCCTTGTTCTCTGGCATTACCACCTTACTCATCTCGATGTAGCCCGCGGTTAGCCCTTGAATTCATCAAAGGAATTGGTAACTGAGCAGCTGGAATTACTTGACGAAATGTTATCTACTATGTGGTATATATTGTGTTAGCAGTGAGGCATACCTCATGGAAGGCAGGGTCGGCGCTGAGTAACCTGCAAACCTACATTGTGGATCTCTCTTGATTGCTTACCCAACTAGACCCATATGACTAAACGTACGGCCTACCGAACCCGGTGCTGATACGATCGTCCTGGACGGTCACCCCAATAACCCTGTATGGTTCCAGGATCTCGTCAATGGTGCATCTCCTTACCGATCATCTAATCAGCGAGGCCCGGTTAGATCGCCAATGTGCTCAAACGAAGCCGCAGTAGACCCGTCTGACCGCGATTGCTAAGATTACATGGATCATGTTCTCAAGAATAGGACGCCAGTGGTAGCTTTGTAGACTCTATCGTCTCTGTACAAGCCGTTTGATGGCAATATAGTCCAGGTCTATAAGTCTTTTGGCCTCCTACTCTTGGAAAAAGGTGCACTTGTTCGTGGATCAAAGCCGAGGTTTCAAGCTTTCAAGTCCGATCGCCATTCAGGCTTGAAAGCTTGAGGCTTCTGTCCTACTTGTACGGAGGGCGAATCGTGACACTCGATTATTGTTATGAACTGCGAGAACCGAGCTCTGAGATCGGGTCCGTGCACTTCGAAACCCCTGAGTCTTTCTCAGGCTTTGTCATCTCTCGTATACCCTAGAACCGTCTCGTCTTGTTTCGCTTTTCCCCGGTCCTGAACTTGTCTGTTCTAGTATCCAACGCGGTGTCCGTGCGGCGGGTTCTAGCGAACCTGACATTTATATGCAACTTGAAGTGGTTCCACTATCACATCGACACGGTAGCATGTCGTTCAGGCCGAATAATCGTGGAGTTTTACCCAGAGTTGTGTGAGGAATCGGTATGTACCTCGCTTCACATCGTCCGAATACTTTACAAAACGCTATTCGAAATCTAATATCTGATCTACACCCTCGCCTCTCTCAGACTGCCTCAACTGTTTGTGGACCGCTGGATTGTAGACAAAGGACCTGAGCATCATTGCGATGCGCACACATATTTGAGATGCATCATGATTTGAACCTAGGGAAAACCTTTGTCAAACGCTGTGGATCTGCTCTGCATCAGTATTCCTGATTCTCTGGATCTCTGGATCATTGTATATTTGATGGTGTCGGTGAGCTCGGGCGTCGTGCTATCGTTGGACAATGGTATCACCTGTACATCACAGTCGATCCTATAGTTTTCGTGTGACATCCACGAGAGATGTGGATAACACATCACTTTCCATGTCTCTCCATCGTCGTGCGCGAGAGCGCCACATGAAACGACTACATCTGGGGGGTCTAGAAAGGTCCGCAAGATCGCTGGTGAGCGAGACGGGCATACTTGAGGAGCAGGCAAGTATCCAGCAAAGTCGATCACGTTTTCGTTCATGTAGTTGTCGAGTCTGTGACCACCCCAACATTCATAATGGTTGACTCGGTAAGGCGTCCGAGTGCCTGTAAAAACTGTAATTCAGAGCGCCAATTTCTCGAAGCCGCGTACACTGATGATCGAAGATCGACGGTGGGCCCCTCACCAAGGATGAGCGTAGGGTCGAATTCCCCCACTTACAGTGGTGTGAATGCAATCGTGCGCCATAAATATACTCTCGGCCCTGTAATTTAGCTGCTGATCGTTCTCTGACCAGCAAGTACAACCTTGGAATTCAGGAAAGACACAATCGTCCATAAAGCAGTAGATGAGCCGTGACACAATGAAGTACGACACAGCCAAGACCAAGTGTTTACTAAACCCTCCTTCTGAACAATACCTTTGCGCGTGGATTGGCTACGGTCGCCATACCAATGTGCCAGTCAGGTGGATATACTCCCTCGTTCTCCAGCTTGACGTCATAAGACATGACGACGTGTGCTAGCATGGTTTTAAGCTCGCATGCAGCAAAAAATCGTCCGGGGCTATGACATCCGAGAATTGGTGAGATGTAAAAGGATGCCGAGAAGTGACACACCATGCATATCTGCCATGTCCAAAGGGAAGATACTCGGTTGATGTCGACGCGAACCGATGCTTGATGCTTTGTCCGTCCTCGCCACACATGTTGTCGAATCGGAATGGCTGGAATTCTCGTGCATTTTCGTACAAATTGTTGTCCAGATGCAGAGATCGCGTGGCGATACCGATCGTTGTACCCTTTGGTATAAATGTGCCGTCCGTGAAGGTAAAGTCTTCCATTGCCTTACGCTGGACGGTGACTAACAAGAGAAATTTCATCTATCAGACGTTCTTTTCTCTTCTGACGTCGTAAAGAACACTCACGAGGACCTAATCCGTTGATACGCAGGGATTCCTTCAGAAAGCTGTCGACTTTGCCCATCTTTTCTAGGGAAGTCATCGTCCATCCCTCCCTCTCAACAATTGTTTCAACCTCCTCGCGGAGAGGTTGAATATAGTGGGGATTTGCGGCAAGGTAAAAGAGTGCTTGAGTAAAGCTCTGTGTGAACAGATCACAGTGAGCCAGGGTAAGGTTTATTAGATTCAGACGTACAGTGGCAGTTGTCTGACACAATTACACGCCAATCAGTGGTACAGATGCAGCTGGATATAGACCACGTACATGAATGGCAGCAAAGTTTACGGCGAGCATGCTCATCACCATGACTGATATCTCTAGACCTTGCATTTTATTGACCAACCACGATAAAAGGTCGTTCTGACAACAATCAGTGAGTGTCGTTAAAGAGGAGGTGACAAACCTGTTTATCTTCTTGCCCCTCCGAATCCAGGCATTTCAGCCGTTCTTCAATCATAGGCCCGAGATGCTTCAGACCGCGCATCTTATCTCGAGCAAAAA
>JBBPLQ010000488.1:0-20900 GCA_038089855.1 Royoungia palumana
TCAGCTGTGTTGCATGACTGCCCGATCGTGCACCTGTTGCAGACCTACCAGATACACGAGAAAGTCTTTCCAGAGAGTAAGTGATTTCGTTGCCGAAACACGAACCATTGATTGACTTGGGTGTCAGGTTCTGTTGCCGCGAACTTGATCCCGGCGCCTGCGGCATAAGGGGATTCGAGGCTTTGAGCACAGAGTCTAGCAGTCGTTGAATATTTAAATGCCTGATCAAGGCACTCGTACTTTGTTGAGATAAGGCTTCCATTTGTTGTCTCATCTCGTAATAATTCAAGTAAATGATATTTTGTACTACATATAGGACTTAGCTAGCAAGTAGCCCATCTCATAATGAGCTGAATCCCCGGAGAGTCAGAATCATGTACATATGGGACGAGGCTCTCACCCTTCTGAACTCATCATGTAACACTCATACTATCAGTAGCTACATTCAAGCTCACCAGTCAAGCTCGATACGGGTGTTCAAAATTTGATACATATCAGAACTGACTGAGTTCGCTCCGTCGGGTCACTTTGATTGCGACGACCATATCCACATTCTGAAACCTACCATGACAACGTGCATCACGAAAGGTCCACCCTGGGCCGGCCGCCGATCAACATTTTCTAAGCGCTGAAAGAGTGCTCTTTCAGCCCTTAGATAAGCGAGGAATATTCCCGTCGGTGCCTCGCTTGGCTTGATTCTGAGAGCTGTGATTGGAGGGGAGCCTGTGCAACCATTCACCAAGAGCAACATTACAAACCTGTTTTTCTGACTCACCGAGATGCTCCTCATCTTGTCTCTTAGCACTTTAACGGATACTAGTGCCCACTGGTACACCTGCACACGCAGATAGGTCCTCTCGCCAGAACGTAGTCTCCGTAGGCTTGTCTTTTGTTCACAAGCATGTCCACTGTCAGTGTGACTGCGGAACTAGGTCCCAGCGGACATGCCCGCAGTGCAAGATATATCAAGGTTTTGTATCATGCCGGAGTTCTGCGTGTCGCCCACGTTCCGGGTCTATAACATGTTTCAGCTCCTAACCAGTGCATCGAATACGATCGTCTTTTTAGAATATCTGGATTAACAGGTCGCTTCGTTGTAGAGCTAGCTACCAGTCTGGTGATCAGAAACGTCTATGAGGCAAGTATCAGACCGAGCGAGAGATGCGAAGTGAGTCTGATACCGTAATGATGAGCCTTGCACCGACAACCAACAATCACAAGCTATTCATAGGTGTCAATATTCTCGCATGAGCTTGCGCCTCATGATTTGGTCCGGTGAGAAGCGTCAGTCTGCGACGTGTTCCATGTTTGAATTTGATCCCTCGTGCCTTCAGATCCTGCTGTGACAGTGCTGTCCAGTGCTGTCCAGTGTCCATCGACAAATGAATTTTTTTTTGCAACATTGTGCAAAACCCAATATCATCATGTTAAGTGAATCATTCGCAGGATGATGGGAATATCCAGCATGATGCACGCGCCTTACCAGACGACAGACGAAGATTCCCAAAATAAAGGATGATGGGGGTACACCATACATGTATCACCCGTCTGATTGAATCTCGGGCACACGGTACGAGTCCACTATAAATGTACAGGTTTGTTCGAGGTGTTACCGCTCCTGTCACATCTACGATTTCAATGTCACACTTTATGGACTTTATTTCCTCGACCCGGTCCTTGTCCTTTTCCACTGTCCTCGTTACAGCTTGTTCCGTGGTCGTTCTCTCGCGCGTTTTCAAGTTCTCTCATTCTCTGAAGGTCTGTCTCAGCATCAGCAACACCTGCACACTGTATATTCATCTACTCGCAGGCCGTTGGTTTCCTTCCCGGCCTGTGCATCCCATTTTCGCCCTTGAGTTTCCCTGCCCTGGTCCTGCCAGAGACTTGGTGGAACCCAGGTCTGTCGATCTGGCAATCCATCCATATTACCCTCGCTGATGGGCTCCCATAGGCCCCTTCTTCACTTGGTCTTGGAGAAAGAGCAAGAATAGTACGTGTTCGTATGCTCCGAAAATACCTTATCCATCCTCCTCCAGTCTACCATCGCTATGGTTGTGATACCATCTCTTTCGTCCCGTTTGTAGCTGGTCTGCCAACCATATACACCCGCTCGATGGATGTGGGCAGGCAGATCGTTGCTTCCGGCCAGATATCGGGAGCTTTTGGGAAATCAGATGACTTGGGTCGTTTCTTTTTGTTGGTTCCCACAAAACCATACGTGTAGATCCCTGTCCTCACTTTTTCTCTTTTAGGTTTTGGGGCCCCAACGTTATTTCTGCAGATGGAGATCTATGGAGAAAGCACAGAAGGATCGCAAGCCCCGCGTTCAACAGTGAGACGTAAGTACTTGCTATCCATTATCCACCATATATCCTAATTCGCCCCAAGCAATACTTTTGTTTGGGAGGCATCGCGCAAGCTTTATAAAGAAATGGTTTCTGTCGAGGGGTGGAGCGAGAACAGCATTGTCGAGGTCCCCAGTATTCAAGCACTTACATTCAAAGTAAGCTTTCTCGCTCATGTCTTATATATCGAGGATGATCGTGCCTATCACCATCCATGATAGTTCACACTCATTATTTTCGCATCGGTGGGATTCGGATTTCCGTTTACATGGGCCAGCGAACCTAATCATCATGGTGAAATGAGCATACCTGAATGCATGGAGATCATCGCGAGGACAAGTGTATTCGCAGCCATTGCGCCGTCATGGGCTTGGAAGCTGCCCATTTCCCGGTCAGTTCAGGCTTTGTTTATCGCTACTGATGTATTTTGACACGTACAACAGGATTCAGCGTGTCCGTCTTGCTTACGACACTATGCGCGCATTTATGCACGCTCGAGTAAATGTCGCACGGGAGAGTATGCGGTCCAGAACCAAGGATGGCACAGAAAATCGAGCGAGGGATCTTTTTTCACTCTTGATTCAGGCTTCCGAAGACGCAGGAAGTAAGATGGGTCTCGATGATAGTGAACTGGTGAGTAAAGGTCGAGATTGCCGTGTATCGGTGGATGAAAATTTACACTCGTCCAGATTGGCAATATCTTTTCCTTTTTGTTCGCTGGCTATGGCACGTGCAAATCTTAATCTATTTAATTGATTCGATAATCACATTCAGGGATTAGACACAACTGCACACACCTTGGCAGCGACTCTTGCCTTCCTCGCCCTGGATTCCGATCTCCAGAATGAACTCGTTGCTCAAGTGCAAGAGTTAGCTCAGGGCGGAGATGGTGATACCATGGTGAGAGAGACATTCAGTGGTATTTTGCCAGTAAGAAACTCGGTAACACAACAATCAGGTGCCAGAAGCATATGGAAAGCTCGACAAGGTGCTCGCAGCATTCTACGAAGGGATCCGCATGTTCCGTATGTGACACAGTGGCATTCCAGGCCTTATTTGAATATTGCGGCCATTGTAGCTCCCGGTTTGTTTCTCGTTCGAGAGGCGAAACAAGACACGGTTTTAGACATATCTGACGGTGGTGAACGCAGAATGTTGCATGTGAAAAAGGGTACATGTGTATGTCGTCATCGCAAGTCCGCGTCGTACCAAAGGCTGATTCAAATCTATGAAGGTTACGGTGGATATGATTGGCGTCCGTGAGTGCTCGAGTTCGTCGTCTCCGATCAATCTAAATCACCTGCAGAATACAACACACGTCATTTCTCCGATCCCGAGGAATTTCGACCTTCAAGATGGTACAAAAAGCAGGAAGACTCGGATGGAAAAGATAAATCGGAGGAATTCACGGCGTTCAGCATCGGTATGTCATAATTCATTTTATCCTGATTGGTCTGGTTCGTTATTACCATCCATAGGCCCTCGTGGGTGCCTAGGCCGCAAATTTGCGTCCGTGGAAGGGGTGTGCTTCCTGGCATCGCTGTTGGAAGATTGGCGAGTCGAGCCCCTATTGACGATGCAAACGAATGGTCGGATGGAGACAGCGGGTGAATGGCGGGAGCGGGTATTGCAGGCGACGTTGAATGTCACTCTTGGTATCAAAGACGTGCCTCTCAGATTCGTGAGACGCGCTTGAGGCCTTGGGGGCTGGAGTATTGTACCGCGTACAACCAACTGTAATTAATTTTTCACTAGGACTTACTATCAGGTAAGCGGATGCCCCAAAGCAGCAATTGCCTGAATCTGCCGATCGTGATGTTCAAGCTATTGGTCCTCCGAGATTAATGCCCCCACGGAATCTCTACACCACTAATGTTTCTCCTGCGCTCATCTAGCACATAGCGCTCGTTCAGACCTACTGAACTTTTTATTTTTCGGGGGTCAACGTCCCAATCCCTTGATACCCGGCCCTCGCTGCTCAACTTTGGTACGCTTCCACTTGCCTCGGATATTCCGCTTCTCTTTTTTGCGCCGTCGGTTGCGCCCACACTCTGTGGACCGGCTTCTACATACCCGACAGCTTGGACTCTTGCTTCGGGCCGGAGAGCGCTTCCCGCCGCTCTCACCCCCCTTCCTTTTCGTCCCACCGTCTCCCTCTCGCAGTTTGAGGGGCGACATCAGAAAACGGGAACCTTGCTAGCTAGGCCTAGACGAGGGAGGTCGGATGGTCATTGTATTGCCCAAGCTTGCGTATGAAGATGGTCTTCGGATTGAGTGGGTTTAGAAGCGTGACCCGGGTCGCGGGACGATGACTTGGCTTCTGCTTCGTGCGTCAGGGAGGTATTTTTTCAAGCAAGGATTGGTTGCTAGGCTTTGTAAGGCACAGATGAAGTTATGGAGGCGAAAGTGGTATTTGATATTCGTGTATGGGTGAATAGAGTTGCTGCGGTGTATTGAACAACATCCAAGCCACTTGCTCGCAGGCTCGCCAGGAGTGTGCAGCCGCCAATTGTTTATCACGAGGACACAAAAATTGACGATGAATCAAATACAGGTAAATGTTGAGCCTCACTAGCCGAACGACATCAAGATGGCGACCAAGCTCTCGAGATCAAATGGACTACTTCCGAATCATCCCCCTCAACATCAAATACATATGACATCTACACCCGGTTGACGTCTCCTACCCATGAAGATCGTACACAAACCAATTTGTCTATCGGCGACGTTGATCGTCTCAATAGTCCTCGGATGCCGAGGCAGTATGCACAGCCCTCAAGATACCACGAGCTGGAGAAGGCTGCCTCGCCTTTTGTCGTGCACCCAACACCCTGCGGTCCCACAGTGGGTTTGTGCCGACTGTGTGCCTAAACTTGTGCGCCGGCGTCGGGGGCACGAACCCGCTGGGATGCTTGACCGTCCCGTCCGACTCGCGTACCTCGAACGGTACCTTGTGGGCAGCGGGCAACGTCGTCGCGTCGACCTGCTCAAAATCGGACTCGAGGACGCGACGAGCGACCGCAGCGGTTTGAACGAGACGGTCTTGGCGCTCGTTGCGTTCGCGCTCTTTGGCACGGGCGACGTCAGAGGTGCTGGTGTGCCCTGGGCCAGGGACGACGAATCCGGAGGGGTGGATGACGTGGCCCGCGCCTGCATGGTGTTCGACAGGGATCTTGGCTCTGAGGCGGCGCGTTGTGGCCACAATGTCGCCCGAAAGCGTCGACTTTGTCAGAGAGGGCATCAACCCATGCTCTTCGAGTGCATCCTGAACGAAGAAGACAGTCGTGAGCGAATCCTAGAGGGAAACACGTCACGCACTGTGTTCGTCAAGGAAGTGGAGCGGTGTTGTTTGTACTTGACGAAAAAATCTGGGACGTCGTCGGTCGCATTGTAGGAAGTTGACTCGTACGGAACACACGTAGACGTGTGGAAAGTGCGCGCCGAGCGCGCAACGGAGAGCCGAGGATCTGGACGGACAAAAGGAGAGGTATCGGTTTGTGAGGCAAGTACGGATCGCAGTGGAATATTTCCCAAAAGGTCGTCCCCCAAGCTGTCGACAGGCTCAGCGATAGGCGGAGTGGCGCTATTGTTTGTTGATTGTCAGACGTCTGAAAATGAATCAACGTGGAGCTTACTTGTCTTGAGAGCGTGACTGATCGTGGTTGTATCCTTCAAGGTGGCCCGCCGCGGCCTTTCTGGTGACAGCACGCAAGGCTCTTGGGCGGGCGGCCCCGCCGACATGCCTGGAGGTGGGAAACATTGATGGTGAAGCAGAAAGAACGAGTCGGTTTAAATGAGGGTGGCGGAAAATTATAGCACGCCCGCTTGAGGGCAAGGGTGACATCATATACACCCTGGTTCGTGGATGCGCATGGTTAGATCCCTGGACATCCCGAATTAGGAAGCCGGAGATACGGAACAGTGGAACGTTGCTCCACCCCAGAAACAGCTGACGGCGGTGTTTCATCGAACTGAGGTATTTGTGCTCAAGACTCGAGTCTGGTGGATATCAGCCCATGCCCAGTGATCATGAGGTGTGAATAAACAGATTTGAATATTTCCTAGAGGCCAAAACTATGAAAGGATCTATCAACGGGTACTGATTTAAAATTTTCGGATTGCTCACCGTCGTTCGCTAATCAACCGGCTGTGTTCTTCGTACTCTCCCACTCCAAAGTTCGTGTGACATGACCGTGCGACATTGATTATCGCTTGCCATATATGTAAATTGCTGAAAAAATACGAAGGATAAAGCCAGGATGGGCTAGCGTTGCCGTACATCCGTATGCTATGAAAAAGCGCGAGATGAACTTAATCAGAGGTGATGGTTGAGAGGCAAGGATCTGTTGCGTCTCCCATCGACAGATGACGTATGTAGCTACAGTCGGTATCAGGTCAAGTGAGGGCTTGCCATTTTTTGGCCCAATGTATATATTATGGAACTCTGTGTACTCCGTGTCAGCCTTGTCTGTGACCTTGAAGTTCAATATCGTTTGAGAGCAACATCCAACGGAGATTTACAAATCTGTCCTAACTCTGGAAACAAGGGTACCGTGCATAATTATTCGGTGCCTATTTCCATTCAAGGAGACGCGATAGGCCAGCCAAAATTATGTAGGTATCCTTTACGGGGGGATTTCTGCACAGCATGATCAGGTAGTAGACAGCCCAAGAAACCTCGATAAACAATTTGAGGTAGAAGAAAGCCCCTGACAGCACGATGCAAGCCGCGAGTCGAAATGGTCCATTGAAGGGTTTGAGAGCTCGGACGAGCTTAACGAGTTTGACTTGAATCGTAAGAATCTTGATGACAACGATCGTAAAGATGAGAAACGCGACGACGGATCGTTTGAGCATATGTTGGCTAACTCGGAACGTGATAATAGCAAGAGTAAGTCGCTTGAAGATATGGTTCTAATGACCCATTTAAGTTTCCATGAGGAAAAGAGAATATCGTCGACGGACTCACTCTCCGCATCTCTAAGTATTCTTGATTGTTCTTCCATTTCAGAAACTCGAAGTCTCCCGCTGAGAACATATGAACGACGAGGGCAGTCCGAGTGACGATCATGATAGTGAGGGAGATAATGTAGAAGGGTCGCAACGGAAGCATGTTGTAAGGTGGTGACGGGCCGTGCAGCGTGCACGATCGTTAGGTTCTTGGGATGCAGAAGCTGGGAGCCTGTGGCGTGTCCTGGCTTGTAGGCAATTGCTGGATTGCGGATGAGGCTGACAAGAGGCGTTGTGGTCAGCCGCAGTCAGGATTATAATGATTCTGCAAAGGAATTAGAATTATAAAATAGATCAGTGGTGACCAGATGCGCCAGAATTTAACAGCAACTCGTCGGGACATCATTGACAGTGTTGGAGTCGCTAACATTCGCGCGATGATGACCAGATTGGAGGAACTCAGTATGGAATGAGCAAAAAAAACGGAGCTCGATGTATAGTACCTAACGAGATTTAAGAATGATGCATTAGGTTGAGAGCGATACCGACAGAAACGAATACATCACCATTATGATACAGCTGGAAATGAGATGTTGAAATATCGCGTCCTATTACGCCACGACGCCATTCATAAGCGTGTGAAGCATGTGCGCCCGCCAATGCGCAAAGACAACATGGTTAAGATGGCGGGCGTCGCCGGCGAAGAGTGTAGCAGCTGGGGAGTAACAAGTAATTGGTACCTTAGGGTGTGCAATGAGAACAAAAATGCACGCCTGTTTCACAAGGGCACCGTGCTTAAAACAACGACGATCCAACTGGCAGTCAATCGAACATGACTGTTGGAAGAGCCAAAGTTGAGTCGCAACAGACAAATTTTGTCCGACTTCGACTTGCGCGCAGAGTGAACTAACTCCGCACTTGGGGCAACTATGACTTGTACATACACAATTATGTAATAAGTTCTAGATGCAAACCACCACTGTTGATACCATTCCGTCCTCAACTCGCTTTCCAGATGAAATCCTTTTTGATATTTTGCAAAATTTGAAGCCGGTAGAGATCATCGGGTTGCGTTTGGTGTGTTCAAGTTCGGCCACTTGTCATGGGTTACCCTGCCTTGGGCATCTTTCCTGATGCTTCTTGTTGGCAGGTGTCAAAACAATTCGACGGTGTTGCTCGCGATGCCCGCCTATGGAGAATAGTGTATACCAATGCATGCTTGCCTCGTCCCTCCGGACCGTTTTTATGGCAATCAAGGCATTTTCTCGAACGCACGTTGATCCACTCTGAGCGCACATCCCGGACCTGGACTTCGGAGCCCATCAGAGTTGTTTCGTGCTTTCATGGGCCGCGGATACCCCCTAAATCTTCTCCAGTGTCAACGTCATTTGACTTTATTTTTGGAAGATTGTTAATTTGGTGTGAAGGAGACCAAATTTTTACCCAGGATGTCGACACCGGGATAGGTCGGCTCCTGTGGGAGGGCTGTGAACCTATATCGTCTCTCGACGCTTGCTCCTTGACCCTTCCTGATGGTGAGCGCGTTTATATCGCTCTACGTCACGTAGACACTCCTGTGTCCCATCGTACGCCGATGTACGTATATTTTTTGTTCCGTGCTTCCTTCCTCCTGAATCCATTCTCTACTAGCAAGCTGTTGGAATTCCCACTACAAGATGACCTACGGCTAACTTTAGGTCCAATGACCTTCGAGATGGACCTGCCGGCGCATGCGAATTTCCCCTTGTCTGCCAGTGACCCTTTTCTGTGTTTGAGTGGTGGCACTGATCAGGTATTTGCACATCTTTACAAGCCTGTGGTGATAGACCTGCGAACGCGGTCTGTATACACGTTTCCGGTGTTTGGTTCCGCCTTTGTGAGTGCTAGCCACGATACTATTCCATTCCGGTCCATACTCATCGGTAAGGTTGTCCAGCCGGAGTCTCTTTCATGGCGACCTGGACTCACTTTTCTCTCCGGAAGGCATATTGTCGTCTTTCGTCAGACTCAGCTGGATACCACTCTCGTACAGGCATTCGTCACTCCGGATTCAGTGGAACACTCGTTTGATGGCGACATGGACCGACTCCGACTTACGCACGAAGTTCTCATCGAGGATCTTCCTGTGCCCACTCGTTGCCTTCTCAGTTCCATTGTTGACCAGGCAACAGGAAATGCCAATATAAGGCTCCTGAGCACTAATACGCATGGCGAGGAAATTCATTATCATTGTGTCGACATCACAATCCCACCGATCAACTCGTTGTCTACAGAAGTACTACCCATGTTCGTTGATATCCAAGAACTCTTCGTTCTTTCAGGCCACATACAGACCGTAGTATTGGACGCTTTTGGCGATGGGCACGGAAGGGGATTTGTCACCCTCACGACTTTAAACTCGGAGGAACCATGGGCACCTGACCTGTCTCCGATCCTTTATAAGTTCTCCATCGATGCCAGTGGTGAACACTGTACAGCTGTAGTCAGCAAACCCTGCAAGTTGTCCCCAGAGGATGCGATTCAGTATAGACACTGCTGTGCATTTGATGGCATCAGAGGAAGGATTTGTCACGATCAGAAGAATTATCAGAATTCGTTGGATTTAGTTGTGCTCAATCTCCACTAGTTTCCCTTCCGGACTGTTGAGCGGCTGTCCTGTATGATTGTTTCTTTTACCAACTTTGCATCCTTGCCGTATCTCAATATGTTGCAGACCTTGTGGCGCAGATACCCAATGTGTCGGGGTCCATGACACTAGTAGAAGACGCCCTAGCTCAGACTGGCTAATGTTTAGGGCGTTTCATCAATGCAAGGTGATTTGGTTCATGGTTCAAATTGATTTGATGAGACAAACAAACCTATGCATCTCGCATGAACAAGACCTCACCATTCCACTTCTAATGCGAGCCTAGTTGCGAGACTATGAATCTCTGCCGAAGGCAACGGAACCACTGCTTGACACACAAAGCTGTGTTCTGTTGTGACACCAAGGTACCTATACGTACGATATCCATCAATACATAAATGAGTCTTTATCCCGGAAGAACACTTCTGAGAACGAAAGAAGCATCACCGTTTCAACGATGGCTCCTGTGACGAACAAATGCATCATCTTCAAGGAATTTCTTAAAGGAATCGACGATGCCACTCGCACTCCAATACTCGGCACTTATGTTCCAGGTCAGACTACAGCGTTCGATGACACCCAGACTATCGACGTGGACAACGTTCCTCTGAACGGGGGCATATTGCTCAAGACGCTTGTACTCTCCCTGGAGCTCTACGTCCTTGCCAAGATGAGGCCAGGTCTTCTCGCAGCCGCGGACACATATAAAGCTGGAGATACGTGAGTGTCGTCGTCTGGATTGCTATCCCTTTCATCTGACTCTCGTGCTCCGCACGGGAAACAGGATACAAAGTTTCGGTGTCGGCGTCGTCGTGCGCACCGATAATCCTGCTTTCCAGGTTGGCAATCATGTGTTTGGGTTCTGTCGTGCGTGTGCGTCGTCCGAGTGGCTTCCTTTGTGCTGATATTGTCACTCGACCTATAGCTTTTGCTGAGTACTCGGTCCAAAGCAATCCGGAAGGCTACAGCAAGATCGACAACAAGCATAACCTCCCTTGGAATGTCTTTGTAGGGATAGCTGGAGTGCCCGGTAAGTTTGTATATTTGGCCGATGATGATATCATTCACAATGTACGGATCACATTGCGAAGGCCAAACTGCGTACGCTGGCTGGAAGGAATATGCCCGTGCAAAGGAAGTGAGCTTGCCCTTGTCGGGTTGCCAGGTCGTTGCTTAGAAGCGTCTATTGTTGCTTCGCATAGGGAGAAGTCGCATTCGTGACCAGTGGCGCTGGTGCAGTCGGATCGTACGCACCGCTCTCAGGCTGCGCCTTGTAAGGACGACCACTGACACCGACCTCCCCAGCATGGTCATCCAACTCGCCAAACTTGATGGCATGAAAGTTATTGCATGTGCCGGCACGGATGACAAGGTTCAATTCCTGAAAGAGTTGGGGGCTGACGTCGCGTTCAACTACAAGACGACCAAGACTGCCGAGGTGTTAGCCAAGGAGGGCCCAATTGATGTGTACGTCGCCCGGGCTGGAGTCGCTGAATTATGGGTCGTCCGCGTGCTTGATTTATTGGTTGATTGGACACTATAGATATTGGGACAACGTGGGCGGAGAAACTTTGGAAGCTGCGCTCAACGCAGCGGCGAGGTATGCCCGGTTTATCGTACGTATTGTACTCCTGAAATTGTTCAAATCCTTCCTTATTGACAACTGCGCGTGACAGCAATGCGGGATGCTCTCTGGGTACTTTCATGATAGCACTTACCCAATCCGGGTTCGTTTCTTTTGCTCTTTGATTTTGAATTGATCATTCATCGTAGACTCAACGAACCTCTCCCGGACCCAATGTGTCACAGAACATCGTAAACGTGCTTCTGAAGGAGATATCGATGCATGGGTTCATCGTTTTCTCGCTGCTTCCCAAATATCTGGAGGCCTTTCAAGAACAAATCCCCAAGCTTGCGGCATCCAAGAAGCTGATATACCGGGAGGAGGTGACGAGGGGCCTCGAGAACGCCGAGGCCGCATTAGACAAGTTCCTAAAAGGTGCAAACACAGGGAAAGGTATAGTTGTTGTGGCAGATGAATTATAGGCCGATTGAAGGGCTGCCGTGCCTGCAACCGAAGATGCGCATCTTAGAAAAATTCGAGCAGAATGGTTCATTACGCTGTCACTACCAGGCTGTCTACATAGTAGCTAGAGTTGGACATCAGCCTGGCTAATCGGCTTGCCAGTGACGGCTCGCGATGATCTGTTACAGATATTTGTTTTAAATTTCTGTGCCTTAGTCACCGGCCGGTCACTATCGAATGCCTCCCATCATCGATGCGTCATCCTGAGCGGTGTCACGACTTGAATCGCTCACATCTTCTCATCTGCTGCACTTCTGACCCTATTTAAAATTCATCGTCCGGAAGACCATGGCATCCTTTGAGGCTTTACAGCCTTTCTTCTCCGAGTCAGGCTCGACCCTTCAGCAGAATAACTATATGTCCAGTATGCCCGCTTGTCCTCACATATGATGTCCTGTCTCTGAAATAGGTCTTTTCCAGTCGCGGTAGTCACAGCTGTCGGTTATGATTATAGTAAGCCATAGGTTTTGTTTCAATACAAGGTACAGACTGATTACTTGTCACCAGTCCTAACCTCTCCGAAAGAAGTACAACTCACTTATGGAATATTAAGCTACCTGACTGATGTCCACGAAGATAGAATATATCTGGGTCAGCAAAATTATTTCTGATGACCTCACACATTGCTGATCAGACCATTATAGAACAGACCTTGGACCTGGGTGTCGACCCTCTTCGTTCTTGTATGTCCCACATGCTCATGTTCATCGATGATTCAAATCTAGTAATGTTGCAGGTTCGTTATTGTGGGCTGTATAACTTGGCGTGAGGCTTTGACCATTATAAAATGTGTACCACAACCTGACTCAGGTGTCTGTTAGGTACACCACCCTCAGTAAGCTGCCTGTGCAAAATACAGATTTTCCCTGAGTTTTGACGACAATAAAAGCTGGAAGTATTTGGATACCTGGTCCTGCAGAAGTATGCTCAAATACCTGATTGATTGATGAACTGATCTGACTTGGATTATCATTGGAATCGAAGACGTATGTATTGGGTCTATTCTTATTAACATCGTGCCTTTGAGGCACATTTGATACTTATCCACTAATCAGTTGTGAGCCTTTCCTTACTTCTTTGCTTCACCCTATTCACCAGTACGGTCCAGGCAAATGGTTAGCCTATGTCCAGAATTGGACATACTTTCTTTGGCTCTGCGCAGCTGATTGTAAGTGGGAGTATTTTCGGATTATCAGATAGAAACAATGACACTCATGACAGTCATAATGATCCTGCGCGTATGGGCAATATACGACCAATCAAGTCTAATTTTTCGTGTGCTTATGGCTGTGTTCTCTGTTGAGATTGTTTCCATGGGGCTAGCTTCTGTCATCTACAGCAGTTCAGGGAGTGAACAATGTGTGTGGGTAGTGGCTCAAGATATGTATCCTATACTGACCAGTGAATGATCAGGGTTTACAGTCCAGGTACTGGAACACTCATTTTGCACAGAGCAGTTGACATGGCCCATATTTGCAATTGTGTCGTTCACTTCACAGATGATGTTTGCTATGGTATTGTGCCTGTTCGCGATCACACAGTTCGTGCGGCAGTCACTTCACATGTACAAGGCAACAAAACAGTGGCAACTTAACCGATACATCTATCTGCTCGTGCGGCAAGGTATTCTTTACTTCTTTGTGTACGTCCCAGTCCTCATTTTCCAATTCCTTTCATCTATTGTCAACTTAAATTCGTTAGACACTCATGCAATTTTATGGAGCTAATAATGGCTTTTCCCTCCAGCATCTTTCTGATGACCCTCATCAGCTTACTTCATGTCACGGAGAACCTTTATGACAGCGGTTGGCGGTTTATCTTAGCGGGTATCCTAAACAACATGCCCGCGATTACTCTGACCCCTCGATTCATTATAAGCGTACGGGAGATGTATGCACATGATGTTCAAGGCAGATGTGGGAGTGGGATTGACACTGGGTTTGGTTTGTCCACGGTACCCGGCCGTGCTGGTGTTTCCACAGAAGTGCAGAGCGACGTCATGCATGATGAAGAGCTAGACGAGAGTTGAGGCGGATGATGGAGTGAAATAGCGTGGGAGACACCGTCGAAGAAGCATGAAGGGATGCTGGATCGACAGGGGTGGCCGGTGACGTTTGTTAGACTGTTGATATATGGCCATTATTATTTCGTCACTTTGGACAACCCTTGAGATTGCTCTCATCCTTTCGTGCTTTCCACTGAATTTACCACTGAGGTATGTTCTCGTACATTCAAGTTACCTGACCTCTCGACTTCTAATCCGCATAAGGTCTTCTCAGGCAACGTCAAACCAGACGTGTAGTCTCTGACGGGGGAAAGGAGATCAGCCTACAGCTATTCATTCATACGACGCGCTGATTGTCGCGTGCGGCGAAGTCCGAAAGACCAGAGGCAGGTAGAATGGCTACAAGCCAAGGAGTGATGGCATCCACGCATCAGGTGCTGGCCCGCAATGACTTGCTCGTGCAAGTAATAGGACCTAATGCCTGCAAGACGAGATTACTGTGGCTAGTAAGTTTGTCATGGATGCAAGTTTGGACTGGCCCACTTCTCGATGCACGTTTTCAGCTACGCGTTTACGTACCCCTCAACTTGAATTCGTTCCGCGGTCTCGCTCCTTCTCGGACACTGCTCGGAATATTAGATCCGCTTGTCAACTTGAAACGTGGGATATAAGTGGGCGGGCCGCCAGCACTGACACAATGGGACGAACGGTTTCACGCCAGTGAACACAGGGCCACAACTTCTTTGAGACGGCGAAAAATAGATTCAAAGTCTCGAACTTGAGCAAGCTTGAGATCCCGGGGAGTCTAAATGCTGATATATCAGGCTACCTGGTAACCGGGGAACATACTCATCACAATCATGATGGTACTGCATCAGGATCCAGATCTGGCTTACTATATCCGTAGATGTGGGCTGACGCAGCTCGTTCTCACCCCCGAATGCACGGTGTCCTCCACCAGTGCATATAAAAGCCCTAAAATGTCAAGGAACACAAACCCCTGGGGACGCTAGTCACACTTGAGCATTCCAATGGCCCCTGTCTCCAACAAACGCATCCTCTTCCAAGAGTTCCTGCAAGTCAAACTTGGTGAACATGATGGACGCGCAGAAAAGACCCAAACATCGGGCCATGTTTACCTTCCCGGCCGAACAACAGCGCTCGATGGCAGCCGAACCATCGACGTAGACAACGTCCCCTTGAACGGCGGGATCTTGCTCAAGACGCTCATCCTGTCCTTGGAGCCCTTGGTCCTCGGCAGGATGATACCAGGCGTCGTAAGTGTCTCTGGGCCGCATTCCGACCAGCGATCAGGCTTTGACAGCTCGAATAGTATCCATACAAGATCGGAGAGGCGTACGTGTTTTTTCCTCCCTTGGTCAGGTCGCTGGGATTGTTCACATGAGCTCCCCGGTCTCTGACACATAGGATCCAAGGCTATGGTGTCGGCGTCGTCGTGCGCTCAGAGGACCCTTCGTTCCAGGTTGGGGATCATCTCTATGGAACGTATCGTGAGTACTAGTGTCGCGTCATCACTCGTCCTAGCAAGCTGGTTGATTCCCACCTCGATCCAACAGCGTTTGCTGAGTATTCGATCCAGACCAAGGCGGGAGGTTTCAGCAAGATTGAAAACAAGCACAACCTTCCATGGAGTGTCTTTGTTGGGATCGCCGGGATGCCAGGCACGCTTGTTTTCGGAATCTGCTGACGGACACTGACCTCTTGTAAGGCCAAACTGCGTACTCTGCCTGGAAAGAGTATGCCCACGCAAAGAAGGCAAGCTTGTCCTTTCTGCTTCCTACTGCCGCCTGTCATCGCTCACGGTGCGTGATACCAGGGGGAGGTCGCGTTTGTAACAAGCGGTGCTGGCGCAGTCGGATCGTATGGCTTCACTTTTTTTTGAGATATCGCAGAGACGCACTGAGCTCTTTCCTAGTCTTGTCATCCAACTCGCCAAACGCGACGGCTTGAAAGTGATCGCATCCGCCGGCACGGACGACAAGGTTCAATTTCTGAAAGAGCTCGGGGCCGACGTCGCGTTCAACTACAAGACAACCAAGACTGCTGAGGTGTTAGCAAGGGAGGGTCCGATCGACGTGTACGTCGTCGTGCTACCCGGTCGGCCTGTCTAACGTGGTCAATGGAATGACAGATATTGGGACAACGTGGGAGGAGAAGTCCTCGACGTTGCGCTCGGCGCAGCGGCGACGAATGCCCGATTCATCGTGCGTTTTTGGTCACACTCCACTCGTAATCACCAATCAACCACGTTGTCATCAGGAATGTGGCATGATCTCAGGATATTCTGGAGATGCCTTCCCGATTCGGGTTCGTCTTCTCTTCGTTTATGACTGTTCATTCCGCTGTGATTCAACGAGGCTCTCCAGAACATCATGAACGTTCTCCTGAAGGCAATCTCGATGAATGGATTCCACATCCCGTCGCTCCTCCCAAAATACTCCGAAACGTTCAAAGAGGACATCCCCACGTTACTCGCGTCGAAAGAGCTGATTCACAGGGAGGAAGTCACGAAAGGATTAGAAAACGCCGAGGTGGCTTTCGACAATTTCCTCAAGGGTGCTTTTATAGGAAAGAGTATCGTCGTTGTAGCGGACGAGTAATGGGCGACTCGCCTTGCGCGATTTGTGTAGAAATTTCACAGTGTTGTACTTTAGGTTATACATTTGTCCTACCCGGCATTGGTATCCGCTGCCGAAGTCCAGCAACGCTTGGCCGAGTGTGCGTACAATCATCGACGGAGGCACGTGGTTACGCAGTGCAAGCGTCGTAAATATCATCCGGTATGACACCGTCCAGCAGGTCGATAAAGTCACCCAATGAAATCCATTCAAGGCTCGGCACCGGCGTCCCTTCATGCATCACACGGACGAAACGCCCATTATTTGCGTCCCGCCAGACCTTGCCAACGGCGGAACACGAGTCAGCAAGATCGAGGGCCGCTAGACCATCACTCTACTCACCTCTATGACGATCTCGCTTCCCATAGAGGGCCACCTCAACATACCTCCATTGGACGCGTCCCCGAGCCCGAGCCCAGCCGCGAGCCGAATCATCGATCCATCATGGCCGACGTAATACCTCAACTTGTACGTCTCCTTTCCGTCACGAACGTTCTCGAAGTTGTGGAGTAACTCGGCGAAGAAGACGCCTGGAGGTACAATGAAGCGTTACATACATGTAGAGAGAGCGTGCCGACTCACCAAACGTGAGGGACGTATACGTGGAGGCGTTTTGGGCCGTGTTCCAGATGTAACTTGATTTTAAAAGAGAGAGAGAGAGCTTGTCACTCGAATCCGAAAGGCAATAGCGACGTATCAATTATACGAGAAAACTCACTTGTACTCCCAGTCTCCGAGAGCAAACACAGTTGCGGCATCCTCTTGAGAAACGCACGCGCCAGTGGCGTTACACGGGAGTGGATGTCCGTGGCATGTTCGTGAGGTAAAGGTATCGAAGAAGTGGTCATCTGTGCGCAGAATACCATCAGCATGTAGGGATTGATATGCTCCAGGGAAACGCAAACCACGCACACCACGAGTTCCACGCGCTCAGACCAGCCGTCCCTAGCATGGCATTCAACCGTTGTTGAAGGTCCTGGTGTTGAACGAGGTGATCCGTCCACGCAGACACGGATTGGTATGCTGAGCGAATCGCGTTCGCATTCGGACAATTATAGTTGGGAACTATCGAGTCGATCTGCAACGCGAGCGTGAGACAAGGACACAGACGGATCACAACGGACACACATTTTCAGGCTGCGTATAGATTGGCCATTGTTGCGTAGCGGTGGCTGGATCCATTCCATACAGAATCGCACCCGCAACTTGGTGCGTTCGGGCCTCGGTCGACGTTCGAACGTAGATGTCCTCTGGATTGACTGCGTCCAAGAACCCGAGCGCGTCGTGATAGACAGACCAAAAGTCCTGTCATTTTCATGAAACCACGGTCGTCAAACCCGACCATTTTGTCAACAGTCGGGATCGCAGGACGCAGAATACGTGCCTGCCCATGCTTGACAGCATCCTCGAGACCCTCACGCGTGAGCTGCCCAGCGTCACACGACCCCGTCCACATCTGCGACGCAAACGGATGCCACTCGGGTATGATGGTCTCGTGATACACTGGCGCAGTGCTGGCCGCATAGTCCAGCTGAAGAAAGTCCTCGCAGGTCCATCCAGAAGCGGGGTTAAGGGACCGTTCGTCGGGGTATAGGTTGTCAGGCGTCCGCTTGTGATGACGGATGACGACGTTTAGATATTCCAGGGTCGCTCCGGAGTTCTGGGCCACTGGGTAGTGCTGGACGTTGACGTGAGGCGCATTGCAGTAGTTGTACGTGTTCCAGGGCAGGTGAATCGGGGTGAGGGACGAGTTGTAGACGCCTGGTAGTGTAGTGTTCGCGTCCAAGAGTAGCGCCTGTCGATGTTTCCGAGAGAGAATCAAACAGTGCTCTATGGTCAAGCAGGACTACGGGTCAACTGTACCATGGAAAACTGAGAAGGTGGATTGAACGTCGGACCAGAGCCAGTCAAATGCATCGAGATGCCACAGATTGGTAACGCCGCGCAACGACTTGCTGCCTCGCCAGTCTTGGCTGTTCAGGAGCTCGTACGCAAGCACGTCGGTGTACGGTTCCAGAATCGACAGGCTAGCTTGCAACGACACATTCGGACCTTTCGCTCCGAAGAAAACTCCCAAATCTATGAATTTGTCTATCCACACGAGAATCGAGATGTGTTGGCAGTACAGGAAATGCGGGTATATGCAGAGACTTGATCTACTGTAACTGGTATTACGTCTAGCAGCCTGCAGGGCGGAGCCACCAACATATTAATAACTTGACAACGTCCCGAACGAACAAGAGAAATAGAATGAACCTCGTCTAGAAAGCAAAGAGACACGTGGTGGGTGAACCCTAGGCTCTTGGATGGATTCACCAGGTCAGGCTCGACGGCGACGCATCTACTCTTCACCGTCGTTGAACCACCATTCGCCATAGAGTACACCCTCTGCTTCCGGCGCGAACGCGTCGAACAGACCACGAGAGAAATCGAGACCACCCCAGGGACACCCCATGCACTACGTGATCCCAAAGACAGTCAGTGGACGATACCCAATCGACACAACAGACACCAACCTTGTCCGTGATGGTAGCTTCTATGGTTACGCCGTTGTAGGAAATGGTGATCGTTTTGAAGCAATATTCACCAGGATATCCTGTTCCAAACTGCTCCACGTTCAAAGCAACGATCTGGCAAGCGTCGTCGTTGTCAGCAATGGTACGTGTTTTACACCCTCATGAAAGAATCATACGTGGTCATTGCGGTTGTTCCAAATTCCACAAGCACCTCTGTGGAAGCAACGCTGAGAATGCGCCCAGAGAAAGCTTAATGGATCATAACACTCACAAGCCGACGTCGTAATAGGTGAAGCGTGCGTTTGTAAACGAACGCTTGTGAAGGGCTACATCGCCACGCGCACGGCGGGCTACTTCGCTGTGGCGCTTGCGCGATGCGGTCGCACCAGCAGAAGAGAACGTGAAAGTAAAGAAGAGGGTAAAGAAACCGAGGATGGTGGAGAGCTTCATGGAGGAAGAGGCTGAGAAGTACTAGGAGTAAAGACAGAAGAGACAATGTTTTGACAAAAGAGTGACCGGTCCTACAGAGGTGAAAGTGGGGGTGTAGAGCAAAAAGTCCAACGCCTTGTTGGCCGGCGGCTAGACATGTTTATTCTGATCGGCTAGTGACAACTTCAGTCAACGAATCATTACCGAAAGGAGTTACCATACCAAATTTAGAAATAAATGGAGCCATGTTTATGTACTTGCAACACGCGTTGTCAGTATTCCAGTCTGCATCAGCGCCAAACTGACATGTTATGTATGGCTGAAAAGCTGGAAAAACGGATGGGCAGTATATGAAGTGGAAATCGGAAAACGCAGACGGAGGCTGACTTTCAGACGTAACACACAAACACGTGCGCTCTTGAACGATTGCGCAACGTTACAAAATTTGAATAGGCGACCCTGTGGCCTGTCCTAGTGCGCCACCGACGGATTTTGAATTCGCTAGGGAAAAGAGCCTTCGATTCAGTGTATACACTAGAGAATACGCGGACCCCATACCCTCGTCGGTCGCTCATTCCAGCCGTGAACAAGGATGGTGGAGCGGTATGGAACTGGAAGAACCCGTGAGCGAATCACACTAGCAAGGAATTGAACCTCGGCCCCCACCGACCAATCCCATTGATCGCGCCACAGTCTAACGGACGCTAGGACAGGATCAGAACTTCGTCAGAACGTCTACGGGTGAATGTAGATCGACCTGACCTCAAGGGCATCCTCGTAGCTATGATCGCGGTATTGATAAGAACCGAGATGTGGTCTCGGTTGCATGCCAGCTTCCGGGGTGTCGAGCTAGTGGTGCGGCTGTAAGAAGGTCGAATCGACGATGGAGCAACGGGATGTGACGATCCTTGAAAATTCCATTCTTTGATCCTCTGCAACCAGCTCGTTTCCCTGTTCTTTGTTCAATCTCAGTTCCCAAGTTGTTGCACAAACTTTCACTTTAGCCCCGTGAAATCGAACCTTGTGTTGGAATTGCACGACTTGCACCATAATCTTGCTGCGCACTTCCATATTTCCGAATTTGCATACCAGGTAATTGCGGCGACACAAGAAAGCTTATCCCTCGAGAAGCTTCGAATCTTTGTACAAGCTCGACTTCGCAACGATGGAGGCATGCGTAAGGTTTGTCCGACCATGCTGGATGTTACGGGCATGTGTTACATGACTGGTTTAGATGAACGGAGACTTGCGTCGAGACTCGGAGCCATGTGTTAGCCCCTTCATTCAATCTGGTGCTTTCAAGC
>JBBPLQ010000489.1:9153-20850 GCA_038089855.1 Royoungia palumana
AATCGAAGGCAGTCCTTTCGCTAGTTTCTCAGTTGCATCCCCTTCTTCGTTCCACAATTGACCCGAAACCCAACCATGACTGTCATCACGCAAAGTGGCCTTACTGAGATGGCCACGGTGCCTGTGACGGTCTACGTCTGGTCTCATGGTGAGCATTCGGAACGAGAATTGAACAATGATGAGCTTATTGTTCATTTAGAGTCGTCTGGCGAAATTTGGTCTGATGGCGGCCATCCGTGTGGGTGTTTACTACACTGCCTGCCCGGAAATTTACAGGAAAGTCGCTATCAAGATGCACGTGTGTCCATATCGTTACTCTGTTGGTATTTTTTTTTAAACAGTTACTGTAGTGTCTATCGGCATCGCGGCGATGTAAAACCCATCGCGCGAACACTTTTATCACCTCACATCGGCTTGAGAATCGCCTTCCTTTTCCTATTGTGCCCTGCATGACACTCTTGAACGTGTCGCGCGAAGTTTTTTCCCCCCTTCCATTCCTCACATCCCACCCATCGACACAGAATCTGCTTATTTTCGTTCCATTTTCTTGTTCCATGTGTATCCCCGAGGTGAGCCCGGACGGTCTCGCAGGTAATCTCTGCGCCGCAGATTTCGGATGCACCATTACTCCTCCAAGAACAAAGGATCGTCGTCAAGCAGTTGTGGGTGGCAATCTGCGTTCGATGAGTATGCAACCTGCACTGGCAGATGTTCTCCTTACATTCCCAAATTCCGTACTGGGCTCGGCGGAGCCAATCGTCGAAATGACATCCAAGTCACTCTGTTACATGTCGATGAGCAAACGCCTTGCTCACGGTACGTGGGATTCGCAAAGAGGGTCACCTGACAGTCTATCAGAGCGGGAAGATCTGCATTCCCATATAAGTATTCCGTCTCACAGCAGACCATACTTTGGTATTGGGGATCCGGGCCACTTGTGTCAACGGGAGGCTGGTAATGCCACTGAAGGTCATCGTCCCGTAGTTGGTCCGCATGGACCGGGATAACGTACTTTTGTAAGTTCGGTAAGTGTGATTGAGACGGATGAATATCTAATATTTCGCTCACGCTCTCGTGGTTGGCATATGGATTATGCCTTTCCAGAAGTAGGTCATTCTGTGTATGGTACTGGTGTGCATGTCTCGTTGTAGAAACATGCTCACCAGCCTGCCGTCTCACGTTCGCTGTACTGATCTGCTCATTGCAGTATGTGGGAAACACGGGCTGGAGGGGAAGTTGCAATGCTGGGAATGGTGGCGATGTGAAGCTTGGGGAAAACGGTGCATGACTCATGCTTGGAGGAAGTAGGGTTGAAAAGAGAAGGCAAAATATGAGGAGACGTTGATACCCTCTTCGCAACTAAATAGTCGGAAAATATACCACCGACGAAATCTGAAAGACCTCTGATTCCTATCATTGCAGGGGTGCGGGCAGCGGAATCAGGCAATTATGCACAACCTCCAAAAAAAAAAGATCCACGACATGGAGTGCATCATGTATAACACACCAACGAGCCTGAGCGTATTAACTGCGCCGAGCCAACCGAGGTTCCATCATTCCCAGCAAAGTCTGGGTTCGTTCCAAGCCGCTGAAACGGCGCAGCTAGGACTCAATCGGATCGGTGGTGACTCGGATGCCAAGTGTGCTCGGCTAAGTAAAAGAGATATTTGAATTCATGTCGGTAAACTGTGTAATTTACAGCTTTTACAAGTTTTTTCCCTGGAATAAGATTCTCAAACATGTGGTAAAATTAACCTTCCTTGTGACGTCAGGACTCAGTGTTGGATCCGGTTCTCCGTCATGGATCCATGGACCAATGCCCGTACGTGCATTCGTCTATTTTTAGTTGAGAGTAACCCTTTTTATTGTTACTTTATTTGTTTGTTTTAAATCAATACGTAGCTCTACTTCGTGCAAACGCCCCGGCGGCCCCCGCCTGTTGAAGAATCCTTACCTCACGCACGCACCTTGCTTAATTGAAATAGGTTCACAGTTGTGTTGGTCAGGCACAAAGATAATCCGAAACCTAGGACGTCGTGTGAACCATGTGTCGTGCCCGAGCCTCCAGTATTCCAAAGGCTCAGTACTCAGTACTAGAACAACACCATGACACTCAGACGTTACTCTTCAGGCTGTTTTGTGCCGCAGTCCTTGCCTCTGAATGTGGGGCCCCGACAGATGCCCTAGTCAAAACGTAACGACACTAAACTGAACAAGAATTGGCTCATACTAATACCTCGCAACCTGTTATAACTTAAGTTATCGTAAACGGTAAAACCCGACTCGTTTTATCATTACAGCTGCACTATGTAGTACTTGTTCCTATTATTAATAGAAGTTTCGGCACCCGAAGATTGCCCAGCAGCCCTTCATTCCTACAACTTCAGGATTCTGAGGTTAATACCGCCCAGTATGCGTCCCGAACCGTACAATAACGTTTTTGCAGTTCCATCAGATCGGTACGTACGCGCACGTATATATTATCCGGAAGAATTGGAAATGGACAGAAGATGATCAACAATAAGTTCACGATATTATGAGAAAGAGTAAGCTAGCGTACTCCTTGAAGAAGTTACGCGAGTGGAGTGCTAGGTTATCAACTCTCGCCTCCGAAACCGGAGGTCAACGGAAATGAACACAGCCGAACCTGCTATTCAAGTTGACTCTCGCGTATTTGCCATGCATTGTCCAGATGACTCTGTCCATTGCCCTTTTCTGTCACGGTTGTCCCCCCCCCCCCCCCCCCCCCCAAAAAAAAAAAGGCGAGCACAGCTTGCGAAGGCTCTAATGAGAGGGCCCGTTGGACTTTGGGACCACCGGCGTGAGCCAGACAATCGCGGAGGATTCACGGGTCCCTTCTGTTGAGACGCTGACGCTTAACGAACCGATTATAAGTAATAGTTATCCACCAGGGGTAGCAATCTTTGCGTTTTGAAGTAGACCAGCCTGTCAGTGAGGATTGTTCATTTCTCGCCATACAGATGACAATAGCAATAACACAGTTACGAACCAGGATCAGCTACTGGCATGCTTGTTCACTGCCAATGAACGTACAAAACCCAGAGTTGAATACCAAATATCCAATCTATTTCGTAAATCAATCTTCCGAATGTCGGGCTGTGAACTACGTGATGCGAATGGAGCACCGTACGGTGGTCGAGTGTCCGACTTTCCTCGGAAGAGAAGATGACATGCGGCTATCATACTATTAGTAGTTGCATCATCCAACAAAATGGAGCAACGTGCTAGCAGTTCCTGATTCTGTAAGTTTAAAGTCAGCATGCCGTGAAGGCTCGTCCCACATAGACATTCTTGAACCTCGTTATCTTGTTAAGTTCCTGAGGAGACGAATGCGGTCGGAAGTGGGCTCCACGAACTTTAAGCTCTATTCCTTCCGAAGGTTCTCGTTCCGTTTCGTTCAACCCCATTCCCACACGACCTTCACTGGATCAACAAGTCTCATTACGATCGGCATTGGTTCAGACATCTGAGTTCAGGAATGGCGTAATGCTTAGTAGTGTCCCGCTTTGATGCGGCAGTCACTACAATCATTCACCATCCAGCATCGGTGTCGTAATCGTAAGCGTCATCTATACCCCCCTCCCATTGCTCAGCGTCTAGTTCCTGCCCTTCCCACACCTCCGGTTCCTCAACTCCATCCTCCTCAGTATTATTGGCATCATATTCCTCCTCCTCGGCGTTATCAGCGTCATATTCCTCAGTGTCGCCGGCGTCACATTGCACCTCAGCGTCATCGGCATCATACTCCTCCTCAGTGTCGTCGGCGTCATACTCCTCTGGTCCCCAGTGTAAGTATTGCACATCATCCGGTTCTTCCTCATCGGCTTCGTTGGCTTCCGATTCTTCCTCCTCTGCCCAGCGCCATTGCTGTGGAGCCTGAGACTCCTGCAATTCAGATGGTTCTTCATCATCAAACCCTCGTTCCTCCCACTGTATGAGCTCCTGAGCCTCCTGCTCTTCATGTAGTTCCCGCATCCCTTGATCGTCATCCTCATCAATGTCTGGTTCCTCCTCATCGGGTTCCTCCTGTTCTGCGTGTTCATCTAGCTGTTCCACCCGCTCGTCCCAGTCGGTCAAGTCCTCTCGGACCTCAGCAACATTGAACTCCTCAGGTTCCCTTTCTTGCCACTCTTCTCGTTCCTCCTCAGCTCCACTTACCTCCAGTTCCTCTTCCCTTTCCTCGAGTTCCCGTTCCTGCCAGTCGTCTGGCTCCTCTACATCCTCATCTCCATCACTTTCGTGATCATTGAAAACGTCCACATCCTCATGATGGGCCTCGACATCATGAATACCTTGCACCAAGTACTGTTCTTCCGCCTGCGGACACTGACAAGTCTTCCACAGTGCTCGGCAAAGATAACAGAATTCCGTCCGACACCGGCAGGTCATGTGGAAGCAGCCTAACATGAGTTCCACCATGTGTGAACATCCTGGACACCTGGCCCAGCCAGAGTTCCGCCCGAGCTCGAGGATTTGACTAGCGTCTGCGTCAGGGCGGCAAATGTGGTTCAAAGGTCCGAGATGTTGCTGCCGACACTTGCCACACGTCCGCCTTCTACACCCTGGTTCAGGGCAGACATAGACTTTACTCGAGCACGCGTTGATGTCTTCTACGAGAGGCCCCAGAAACCGGCTGCATTTAGGAGAAAAACAATAGACGCGTTTGAGCGTGCTATATTCTACTTCTTTTTGTTGAAATAGCGTAACCAGTCCTTGTGGGAGGTGTGGTTGAGCCCGAGCAAAGGGAATATTTTGTCCACAGCAGCGGGGAGGAAAGATGGATTCGTCTCGGGTCGCAGACTGGAATAAGCCCGTTATACATCCTACGTCGTAGTAGTCTCCACAAGGCGCGAGGATTTCTGTACCATGAATTGGATCTTGGCAGGCGACACAGTCATGGCCTGTTGGACTGCCAGCAGAAGAAGTCATCCCCTGTGTCAGTAAACAGAGAGATAGATGTACCGATTGACTATCACAGGTGACCGGACTTGAACAATCGCTCCACGATGTTGATGATTATTTCGTGGACTCCGAGTCGGACTCGGAGGTGTGGTTCTTTGATGTATTCTCTTAGTCGCAGTGACTCGAGTGTTGAGACGGGATTGCTCACCCGTCGTCTTCGCCAGCAGCGATCCGCCGTGCTAGCGCCATATCTTCGTTGATACGATTCAGCTCGCGAACTTGGTGTAGGAAATCATTCATTGCGACCTCGTCATCTGATAACGCATGTCCGTTGTTAGTCTTGTGCGCAAAGTAGGTCTGGAGCTCTTCGATCTCATCTGGGCTGAGCCGGTCCATGAGTCCCATCAAGTCTCGTTCGTACGCGCTCGGCCCAGGTTCGAAGAGGTTCATGATGCAAGGCCGTCAGTGGAGGGATCTGAACGTTCAAATGGCAGTGAAAAACGATATGACGCCCGCCACTGGCAGTACGGGAATATGATGGACCTCCCCTTTTACTGATGTGGCTAAGACCCCCAAACCTACCTATTAGCGCTCTACAAATCCGTGAAAGTGAGCGACCTCGTGTTTCTATAATTGCCACAACCCGAGTCTCAGAACATGCTGTCATGATCACAGGTTCATTGCTTGCTTCCACCTCTAAGGAGTCTCAAATTTAGTCACTGATGCACCGATACCAGACCATCGAGAGGGGTCCTCGATGTTTCAACTTATTTATCGTAATGACATTAGACTGGCATTGGTCCCCAGTCCAACGTGAACACAGCTCTATGCAAACGTCGCGGAGAATGCCAGATGTCCCCACCTGATCCTGGAGATACTCTGTGTGATCGAAGATGGGCAATGTGGGAGCAACGTCAAGACCAACTTCAAAGATATGAACACAGGAGTAACAGCCCGGGTCATATCACGATTGCTGGCAAAGTCCGCATCGACAACTCGATATATGAAGAGTTTCCCGAGAAGGGTACAGGATAAGAGGCATCGAAGGTATCTGACCGCCTAAAAATGACATCGCTTGCATGCATATCCAGCAAGGGCTTGATGACTGTTTGCGGTGAACGCATGCTTGCGAGTTGAATTCAGTAATCCCTGGCTAGTTTCGAATGATCAGCTGCTTTCTCTTCACGGAGCTCTGATCGAAGCGTTCACTGTATCCTGCTAATCACCCCGACGCCTGTGGTTTATGCTGTAAGTCACGGTTTCGGGTATCATTCGAGACAACATGCTAACCATAATAGGTACGGCCACAGAGGCAGCGCGTTTCCTTTGGACATCACCTCTTGACATGATCCTCAAGCATTCGACTGCCCATTGCATCCTTGGGTTTCAGGATTGGAAAATCTTCACCTAGCACCTTCTGTTCGCCACCGGAATCGGATGGAAATACAGAGTCGTGATTATCCCAAAGGCAAAAGTCATCAGTAAGGAATCAAAAATTGGTACGTTGTCGCTGCGGTAGGGGTGTCAAATAAGTGGTCACCCTGTCGCCGCAGATGGATAACGCCTCCAAAAGATTCTTCAAATGTAGCTTTATTGCAAAACACACGTACAAAATGTAGCAGCTCTGGTAAGGAACAACTTCCCCATAAAGTCCTCAACGAACTATGAGCACCAAAATTAGCACCCTAGGGTGGGCTCCAGCTGAGCCGCATATCGTAATGATTGATCTGGGACCTGCGGTAGACTCCTGCGAAATGAATCATATGAACGTACGCAGGGGGACAATAGTGCGAGTCCGGAATGAGTTGAAAGAAAAGTGAAAATGAAAACTTCGGTGTTTTGAGCGAGCCACTGATTCAGGGCAGGTCTGATGATCAGCTGGTTTTATTATGATCAACCAGGCGTACTACGAGATTATGCTACCAGAGTATAGTTCACGTCGTCAATGTGCGTAATGCAAGTCAGAAATAAAGGAACAAATGCGTGACCAAGGCAATGCAAATATATCCAGGAAAGAACCTGTATTAAGATGAGTATAGTGATCTATCATGAAGTTCCATTCATTGAAGAGAACCTGATAGCAAAGTTACGCAGGAATAAAACAAGTAGCCTGTTGTTGAATTTGAAAAAAATAGTTGATGGCTCATCGACTTCGGGGAATCGGATATCCGGCTCAGATCGTCTGGATCGATGAGGTCGTTCTCGTGTCCTCACCATATCGTACACAGCACGAGCATGTTGGAGGAATCCATAGGTATATGCAGATGGAGGGGATCTAGGATTGCGTGTGTATGGGCTAGAAAATGAATAAACGAGTGCCGTGATCTTTGTGTGTGATATCTTGTGTTGTGCGGAACCAAGTCCGATTAGGATGGAAAAATAAAGGCACAATGTACGGACCTGAAGGAAGTGTTGCTCTCGACACCATTCCCGTCAACAAACGTCGAAAATTTGTCGTATACGCGTTATATTTCATGATGAATTCGATGACTTCCCGGAAGGCGACTCACGGTTTGACACCGGCTGCGAAACATCGTCAAAAAGGCAACTGTCGCGAGGAATGCCCCTGAGTGTTCCAAATACATCGACTGATCTGTTCTCGCACTCAAACTCGTGGTCGAGGGCAGCCTCCTGGACCGGCGTCCCTTGACTCTCCACATCGTCTTGCGTCCCGAACGTTGTCGTGCTATACAATCGATTTTTCACAATCTGAAGGCAGACGCATCAGCGATCTGAAGTGAAACCTAAAATATGAAGGGAAGAAAGTAACACCCACACCACCAATTGGCCGCGAGTAATCTTCAAAGTCCCTCAGACTAGCATCACTACGGCCCTGGTTTTGCAAACGAGGATGCAAAAGGCCCTCCACGAGACGCGATTCCTCCGTAGGTACCGGTGATGGCGCCACAAGGATGAACCCTGCAGAAGGTGGCGTTGCAGGTCCAAGCCCCTCGGACCTAAACGCCACAGGTTGGAGGCTATGCGGATCACAAGAAAGCACGTCGTGCTGAGTCAAATGGAATTCTGGAACCTGCGGGACATCTGGAGGGGTAACCATCTCTGGTCTTGTCCGTGACTCTGGCGAGGGAGGCTGTGGATCAGGGTTCGAGAGGATGAATGAAAACCGATGTCGTCCTGATGTCGCAGCATGCATCTGGATCGGAGGAGGCGTACTCCGATCCGCAGCGACTTTTTCAGGGTCTGAACCCGTGGATGGCTGTGTCGGAGACGGAAGATCCTTGTGAGAAGAGTGAGGGGAAGGTGTACGTCCGGCGCGGCGCAACCGGTCAAGTAGTGCACGAACACCGATGGGACTACCCCGCCCGGGCTTTTCGTCCACGCTCCCCGTGGTCGAGGCACTCTTCAGACTCCTGGTCCGGTGAATCCAATCCTTCTCCCGCAGGCTCTGCTTTTCTCCTTGCTTCTCCTTGTCCGAAGAAATCGATCCCCAATCTTTCCATGCTCTGAAGCTCGTGGGAGGTGCACCGAGGCTCCCCGCATTCCTCCCTGTACTTGCGCTTGAAGCGCTCCCCGGTCTGCCAAACCCGAACCTGTGCCCTTGACCTTGGTTGTGGCCAGTGCTGTCCACGTTAGACAGAGCACCCTGTGATGAAACACTTCTGAGGACATTCAAGCTGCTAGTTGTGCCGCTCCGCGCATACCCATAAGACCCACTTCCAGAAGCAGTTCGCGTATCGTGAGACACCGAGGGGTCATGTTGAAGAGCAGGGTGTACACTGCCTGGGCTATACACTGACGCCGCAGGTGATCCGAATGCTGATCCGAAACCAAATGGGTTGCTTCCATGGTCAGTGGGAGACGTAGGGCTAGGAGATGGGATACGAGCAGACATATCTGAAGTCTGCTTTCCGATGTTGAGTAATGGCTCTTCACTTCCTGTTCGCGTCCGAGTGAGGGCGTCGACTGAGCCCGAGCCCGACCAAGAACCCAACGTCTGGGAGCGAGCATAATGCGAGCTACAAGAAGGCGCCATGCTATATCCACTAAGCCAAGCGGCAGCATCGGGACCAGGCGAGCTCTTCCTGCGCGAGGCCATGTGATACGACGAAGGTGGTGGAGTAGGTTGTCCTGTTTGATGGTATGACGACGGTGGTCTAGCGGGAGGGGGTGACAGTGGGACCGCATACGGTGATTCATCGGGGAGGATAGCGTGTATGGGCAATGTCGGAGACGATGCTTGAGTGATATTGTCATCCAGTACACTAGCAGTATCGCGGCGAGAACCATAAATGCCTCCTGTGCTTCCTCCTTCGTGGCCTCTTCCAAACCCTCCTGTAGAGTGCAAGGCCGCGAGGATGCCTGCATAGCATTCCTCTATGACTGGCCTTGTGCGATTCGTGGAATATGCGGTACTATGGACGTTCCAGAGGCCATACCCGAGTTCACCTAGGTCAGGGATTTCGTCGTCAAGAGGACGTGAGGCATGACTCTCAGACCGGACGAGCGCAGCTTCGCGAATCAGTTTACGATGACGTCTGCGAGCGCAAAAGAGCCATAGCACTGCAAATGCAAGCGTACCAACAATTCCCAGCACGATCGCTGCGATTGTGCCAGATGAAGGGGGAGTCGTCCTGTGGTGAAGACCCGAGAAGCAGCATCGCGAATGGGGATCGTAACCAGACATAACAGGTGTAAGAGACCGCAGAAGAGATGGTCAGCCAGGTTCAAACATTTTATGACGACACAGGTAGAACCGGAACGAACGAGATAAGTATAAAATGAAACTCAACACTAGAACCGTCAAGGAAAGAAGATCCAATCTACACGATGATCTTCTCGGACCGTGTATACAACAACCCGAGACAAAAATAGACAGGAAACGTCAGACTTACCCTACTACTGCATTTCCTGGAGGTTGGGTGCTCAACACAGCGCTCGAGGTGAAAAACTCGGTGGTTGTACCACCCTGAGCCGAAAGAATATAGGTGATTGTATAGGTTGATGTCGACAGAAAAGTTAGGGGAGACGACGATTTACTAGGTGATGTTATCACTGTTGTTGACAGGACAACAGTTGTCGTATTTAGGTTAGCCGAAGGACTCTCATTCGCCGCAAACGTTGAGGACAGGATGGAAGCAAGAGAAGATGGGGAAGGCGAGTCCATGGAGTCTGTCGTAGACACCGGCAACAGCGAGGACGTTGTTACAGAAAACGGAAATGGGGATGTCGGAGTAGAGGTCATAGATAGTGACACAGCTTGCAGAAAGGAAGAGATTGGCAACGAAGACAAGCAGGACATCATTGTCCCAGAAGGAGTCGACCAAGATGCGAGTGAAAAAGAGACGTCGGGATTAGAGCTCAATGTAGAGAAAGGTAGGCTCGTACCCATGCTGGTGCTCGTGTATGTGCTCAGTCCCTTGAAAGTGGAAGAATCACTGAAGCTGAGGTGAGGTCAGTAACGAGGAACAACATCAATCATATGTATTACCTCGGATTCGATGAAATTGGTGGGCTGATGATTCCAACCAGAAACGGACCGTTGGGGTATTTAATGGCTCCTGAAGGTGGCATTGTCGAGGAGAACCCAAGAGGCGGAGGTGATCGGTAACCTAGCGAAAAGGGGATATGAGGTGATGGGTGCGGTCGAGGATTGATCAAGAGGTAGAGCAAGGGGCGTGGACAAGGGCAGACAGACCGGGAACCGGTCAGTCCTAGCCGAGGAGAGGTTGTCCGAGGTGGTTTCGGGAGCACTAAGGGTGGGGTTCAGAGGCAGAAATGATTGACTGATGAACGTGTGGTTGTGTGCGTGTGAACTATACAGGTGCTGTATGCTGGCGTGAAAGACGTGAGTGTGTGCAAGGTGAAGGGACTTGAAGTGGAGCGGAGGAAAGGAACAAGAAACTGCTTGCCGATGACGCTGTCGAATGTGGCGAAAGAAATGTTAAACCAGAAGGCCGACCCGTTACGACAGTAAGCGAGGTTTAATGCGGCTCGATCCAATGACGCCAATCGAACACATTTATTACACTTTCGCCATTCTGCCGGTGCAGTATCGCCCTTTGGCATGGCGGAGGCTGCCTTAGTGGCACGAAACTGGGGAGTGGCGATAAACTGGCGTTTTCAACACCGCACTGGCTCACGAGTAAAATGACGGGGACTCGTTCGGGACAAGGTCTTGGGTTAACCTGGTTGACCTGTGCCGTAAATGGTTCTTTTAAACCCCACTTGAAAACCATTTGGATGTTGTTCCTGCTTATCGAGGTAATTTCGGTTGTCGTACCGCTAGAGCACCATTGGAGTCGTAGACGGTGGGCGCAACGAGGTGAAGTCCCATGCTATATCAGGGTCACGTGGATTCTGCAGAGCGACAGCCAACTCCATGGAGCCCTGAGTGAGGCACGGCTTTGCTGTTTTGCACTGCCAGTGTCTGCCGCCCTCACACGCCAAATTCATCAACGGCGAACTCCACCGCAATCGAGCGTTGTCACCTGGGTCATAATTATGTCACTTCTTGCTGGTATTAGCCTGGTAATGAGCAGATGAGGCTGTGCTTCGAGGTAAACTGAATGATCCACCTTCCATTCCACTCCTCTTGTAGTTAACAGTGCAATACGGTTTCCTTATCGCGAGACTTGGCAATGTCGAACTCGCAACTTGAAGGAGGCGAAGCGCGAAGATCACTATGATCGTTCGTGCATCGGTGGCTGCATCACGTGATAGCACTCAGGGACCCACGTTGCGATAATATCGTGACAACTACATCTCGCCTGTTGATTATATCGGCAAGACTCTGCGTGGCCCTTCTTATGAGGA
>JBBPLQ010000490.1:0-20847 GCA_038089855.1 Royoungia palumana
AGGCCTGAAAAGGATACTGAGGAGAATACCACCTACAACTATTATGTCTCCAAGATTCGGATCCGTTCAGAACATGCAGTTGGATATCTCAAGGGTACTTGGCAATCTTTACGAGGCCTTCGTGTTCAACTTGACACTGAAGATCATATCCAATATGCCTGCCTTTGGATTATCTCCTGTATTCATCTGCATTCATTTATTCTCAGCCATCAAAAGGGTATCAATACCTCTAGGGATCATTTCTTTCAAAAAGGACTCCAAATCATGGCAGATGAACATGAAAGATATGCAGAGCTAATGGCAATTAGAGAGCAACAAGCTGATGAAGATGAAAGGGAGAGGGAAAGAGATGAGGGAAGAAATGTGGAATTATGAAAGGGAAGGATTAGGAGAGAAGAGATGAAACTGGCATTATTCAGATTCTTATATGAGAAAGAGTAGAGGGTTTGGGGGGAATGGTGGTAAAATGTATAAAGGAGTGACAACAGAAGAAAGGATTAGAAAAGACAGTAATCAAAATGAAAAGTATTCAAAGAAAAGACTAACATATTAAAAGAGTGGCAAATTTTTGAATGAATGACTATTCAAAGGCTTGGATCAATAGCAAAGGAAGAATGAGGAGGAAGACCACTCTGCACCCTAGCCAGCTCAATTTGCTTGTCTATCATCAACAGCTGATGAGCCCTGTCAGCTGCAGCTTGCTCATTTTGAGCTTGAATGCACATCCGCTCAATTGTAATGGCTGTCTCATGAGCAGACTTACGCTTGATCTCCTCTCTGGCAATATGTTGCTTGGCATTGACCACATTCATAGTAAGTTGAGCCTCCCGTTCTGCATCTGCCACCTCTTTAAGTAAATCTTGAGGAGACTTATGTTTCTTGCTAGGCTGAGAACTAGCAGCTCCACTCCTAGAACGCTTGGCAGGAATAGTCACCTTGAGCTTGGGTGAGGATAAAGTACCATTCTCTTCACCTTCATCACCATATAGGTTACCACATGGTGACAAAGGTCCAATACTCTGAGATGGAAAATCCCCATCTAGTGTTGGAGATGGAGTGCGATGCCACCCAAGCAAAAGCTCCTCCTCCTCCTCTCAAAAAAATCAAATGAGAACAATATAAATAATATTAAGACTTACCTCCTAGCTCTCAGTCTCCTCAACACCAAGGACAGTCAAATCAAGGCTAGACTGACTGTTTGAGACTTCTTTTCAGCTAGAGACAGGACTTCCTCCCATCAACTCATTGAGGCGAAGATACCAAGGAAACTTCTCCTCAATCAATTCTAGACATTAATGATCAGCAAAGTATTCATCATAAAAATATAATCCAATATACCCCATGCATTTGCTGCACTACTTCCTGTCTGAAGCTCATCTGCACAACCAGTTGTAACCAAACCATGACCAGTTTCACCAAGTGTTTTGCGATGTTCTGCAAACACTGATTTAAGACTGGTATAAAATATAAATTTAAAAAGCATGAGCTCAAGTTGATTAAAAGGCTATATTACATACCTGTTAACACGGTTCCTAATCACACCCTTCAACATTGAAAGGTCATCCTTGGTGTACTCAACCTCAAAAGTAGTACTTCCACCAAGGAAGAAAGCCTCAGCAATGTCAGAACAATGCTGGAGAAGGTTCTTCCCCTTTCCAGTTGGTGTGGGGTTGATAGAACTCCCTTTGTCAAAGCCAAGAGCAACTTTCCATGTGACAGAGTCCTCAATCAGAGTCAAAAGAGTATCTGTCAAATGTTATGACTTCTTTTTCTTTCCAACATACATACAGGACTGACTCATGGCCACCGTTCTCTCTTCCTCAAGAACGGTCGACCTTTTTTCTTCTTGAAATTTTCACTTCCAAGAATTTCCTTTTTAGGAAATCCAGCATTGGAACCCGTAGTCCTGGATCCACAGTATACCTACTGCGCCGCAGCCGAAGATCTCAGTCGTCTACGGCCTTCCTCCTTGTTTTCTTTTACCTTTCTGGCAGCCTGGTGCTCCTTCATTTCCTTCTCCGTGATCCATAGGAACCCCGTTCTGTTTCCTTTGAGGTCTTCTCCTCCTTCCTCATCTTCTTTTGTCATACAGACCCTCAAAGGATATCCATTCCACTGACTCAACTCAGCCCTACTTGTACCATATATAAGCCGTAAGGTACATGCCTGTATTCCCTAGCTTAGTTCTACTCAATTTACTGTGCTCAACCACTGTCTCCCTCTGAACTCTTCCTCTTCTTCGGAGAGCCTTCCCTCGAACCCTTCGAACCCCTACAACGTGCTAGGGATCCCTTGAACCCTTGAAACCCCTTTGACAAGGGAACTTATCCTTTGAACAATCGACTCTCGCCCTCCGGCAAGAACCCTTATTTTCAGAACCTTCGGAACCCCTATCTCGGAATGCCAGAACCCCAAGCTCATCGAAAACCTTGACTCTCTGTCACTAGACAGAAGCCCCTATCTTCGGAACCTTCGGAACCCCTGAGCCACTGAGTCAATGCCAGTCCCTACCCGGGGTTGTTGTAACATCAAATGAAAATTATCAGGCTTAGACCAGCTATCCAAATATTAGCTGTAAAATAGTATATATGGTCCATAGCTCACTGGACTGTAACTGGGGCCTTCTTGGTTTCGCCTTGGTTTTCCTTTTCCTTCGAGGAGGCAGCAGCAGCTTTGGCTGCACTAGTTGGCTTTGTGCCGGACACCAGGGCTGTCTTCTTTGGCATGCGAGAAACAGGCTTAGAGGAGATCTTAGAACCTGCCATGTGTAGTAAGCTGGCTTCAAGAAAATGAATAATGTGTTGAAATCGAACGGAAATCACGCGCACAAGGCAGTATGTGACGTTGACGGACAGACGGGCAATTCAAACTCAGATAGGTGTTGCCGAAGTTTGTGGTTCGGCACTGCGAAAACAACACTCGAAACAAAGGGTTGGTTTTGGATGCTTGCTGCCCAAAACCAAAACCAAAACAAGGCTCAAAACAACTCCAAAACCGAGTTTGTTTTCTACTTTGAACTACCCTATTAAATGTACTACTACACTGAGGATTCATGCACCAACAATCTGCGAGGTCGAAGGTGTAGGACAGAATTACAGCGGATGAATAAAACGTAGAGTCAGGCCTGGGACGCCCCATACAATCAGACATCTATCTTATTGATATGGGCAAGCGTTTTAGATGATTCCCAGAAATTACGTACTTTGGGTCAGCCAGTCGGTAGCCGTTGTTAGAAATCTCTACCTGTGGTTGAATCTAGTGGTATCAACGAACACAACAGGGCAGCATTGTCTATGAACTGACAGTGTTGAATGCGATGTCAAAATAATCAGTTTCGCTCGCGTTGGTCTTCTTGGGTCCTGTTGGCCCTATAAAACCGTTTGTTGATTGTCGTACAGCGGAGAGGGTGAAACTCAGTGAGGACACCCAGACAATGATAATGTCGTTGAGGTAGGCTGCCTTGAACGTAGTGATTTTGCAGAGTGAAAGTCGCGGATAAGGAAGACGGGACTAGATAGCTAGGCTTTCGAATGACACAGCCAGGCCAGACCGCCGTGCGGGGCTGAGTATACGGACATGCCTACCCGCTGCGCGTGCTTCGGTGTGCACACGTGTCGAACTCCAAGCGAGTGCAGATAGCTTTACCTTATTTTGGATCTTCCACTCTGAAGATGTGGCTTGACGCAACCACCAATGCTCGCGGAATATCCGCATAAACAAGCCTGGAACGGTGCGTGCAGACGGTGCAGTATCCGCTCCACACACGCCGTGCTGGCCAATCGCTGAATGCAGGATGGAAACGACTGCCAGTTTTACAAGTCGGCCTCACCCGATTTTGACACAGGGCTCTATCCTGCAGATCGGTCATCCGACGCAGTCACTGGCGGTGATGTTCAAGAACCAGAAAGGAGATTACGTACATAATAGACGCTTGTCACCCACGTTCGGGGCAGAGGGGTGCAGTGTGTGGTGCAGGCGAGATTGCTGTTTATGGTCAGTTTTTTCCCCGGTTTATTGCTCTTTACTTCAAAGCCTACTTATCATCCACCCTGACGCCGGCTCGAGTTGTACTCGAGCAGAGCACATCCAATGCGGAGTCGCTGCGGACTCAGGCACAGGTCTTTATCACGACACATCGAGAGTTTCACGAGCGATGGAAGTCGATGCGAACATGCGTCATCCTTGAGATGATGCGTGTGCCAAAGTATGAAGTTTCTGCGGCGAACCCTGTGCTTCTCTGTCGCGGCGTCAAAGAGTAGGATCCAGTGGTGAAAGTGCCGTGTGCGAAAATTTCTTTCCTTCCAATAGGTTTGGCCATGAGAGCTAATAACTTATTTCAGATCGTACACCAGTGGGTCTCCCTTTGAAGTGTCCCGACGCGAAAAGTTATATGTTGTTTTGGGCTTCAGGAGTCACGCCGTCCCTGCAGCCTTATTGCACGCGCGTTTGTTTAAGTTGAAGCTATAGATCAGTGGAGAAGAGCACAGCATGCTCCCCTCGCAGGTGAGGCAACCTGATCAAACCTCGTTTGAAATGCTCAGCACCTCCTTAGCGCTCGAGTGCTACCGGTGCGACTTTATTTTCCCCTTTCCTTCTCGGGGCTTTATAGTTACTCCGGATTGTGTCGTTGGATGTCTTGACGGCTCCTCTATCTTCCTGCGGCCCCTCTTCTACCCAATCGATATGGTTTCTCACACGGCTTCGATACTCCCGTCGAAGAGTACAGTCGGCACCGCCCCCCCAAACCCCATGCCATTGGGAGACGGGTCCGAGGCCATGTATCACCCCGCCTCCAATGCAGCTTCACGCTCGCCTCAAACATTCAATCCGTCGTTCGTTCCTGAATGTCCATCAAATATCCCAGATTCTATTCGTGCTGAACGCGGGGCTGCGTTAAGCGATGGCCGCATACCAATACCCATAGAGGAGGGTGACGTTGTAATCGCGTATGTACTCCCCTAAGGATAGGGACAACTCATTTTACTCACCACGTACTTAATCAGGGTCATGGGGCCCACAGGAGTAGGGAAGAGCTCGGTGAGTGGATACAATGCTGTATTCCTTCGGTGGCAATGAGACGTTGACAGTTCGTGAACACGGCGGCTGGGAGGGAGGAAGTTGCCGTAGGCTACGGCTTATTGTCCCAGACGAGAACGGTACAGCCCGTCCGCTGTTCCCACCCTGATGGTCATAGGAATATTGTCTTGGTGGATACTCCTGGGTTCGACGACACCCACCTTTCTGATGTACAAGTTCTCACCATCATCGCCGACTGGCTGAAGCGAACGTGAGTTGACCAGGCGGTTAAAAAGTACGCTATTTTGACCCTGTATACCGACAGGTACCAGGGCAATATCAAGCTTTCTGGTCTTCTTTACTTCCACCGCATCTCGGACGTCCGATTCGCAGGAACACCTATGAGAAACCTGTCTGTGTTCAGGGACTTGTGCGGTGAAAAAAACTTGCGGAGTGTCGCCCTCGTCACGACGATGTGGGACGTAGTGGACGATGAAGCGGGTTCGAAGAGGGAGCAGGAACTTATGTCAGAGTTCTGGAACGACATGATACGCCTCGGCTCCCAAAGCCATCGTTTCCATGGAACACGCGAGTCAGCTTGGGATATTTTGGGATGCTTCGATCTGGAGGGACCCCGTCGGGTACCTGCGCCACTCCAGATTCAGCAGGAAATGGTCGATCGCGGTTTTGAGATTCACGAAACAACTGCGGCCAAAACCTTACTTGGTTTCCTCTTACAAGAGTTGAAAAGATTCTGGGGAAGGGTACGCACGAGGACCCGCCGACTAATCTGGTTTAAAAAACCCTTTCACACCTCGCGGGTGCGCCGAGTTCCTAGCATGTCTTCCACATCCACCCTCTCCGGATCTAGCTCGCCGACGGATACTTCGAGCCTTTACTCTCATCACCCACCTAGTCCGGCTGAGAGTGCTTCTACGGGCTGTAATGTTGATGACCGTCGCCCTACGCTCGTTGCCACGATTGCTGGTCTTAGGCTTGCACATCAGGTAGCAGACATGGCCGGCGTACCAATCTTGCGAGGTGCAATTGGGACAGCCCTTCATGTTGCTCAGCTGATTGAGGTCAGTAATCTGCTACAGTCCGTCCTATGCTCTGACAGGATTATAAGGGAATCGGCGGAACTCATCACGCGATCAGTCAGGTGATAGACCAGGCCGGATGGCTGCTAAAGGAGATCACCCAATACGCAGCACACTCTACGTTATCCAAGGACCTGAAGAAATCGCTAAAATCTTTCAAGAAGTACATTTTCTCAAACGAGTACTACCGCGGGAAGACGTACTTACTTGACTTTGATCTAGGGAACTCGAAAACGTTCGGGAAGTGGTGATGGAAATTTCGAGCAGAAATTTTGTGACTCGATTCCTCCTTCACGATGCAGAGGTTCAGGCCATTACCGCGTGCGCTACGTTAATCAGGGCGATTCATGATAAGATCGAAGTACAGTGACCCCTAATATTTGGAATCGCTTCCACTGATGGTGTCAAATAGCTGATAATTGCCATTGACAATCGTCAGGTTGTTGTGCGTCTCGAAGATCAGTTGAAAGGGCTACGTGACGACTTGAGATTGGTATGCACACCTTTCGGAACTCCGAGGACGAGTTCTAATCTCTGCGGTAGCGTCAATGCAAATGTGGGAGCGCTCTCATCAGTGAGGAGTCCCGGAGGAACGGAGAGCATTCCGCAATCGAAACCACAACTGTACAATTGTAATGATCGGCTGGTCCGCGCCTGGCTGGGTCCAAGTCACGAGATCCTATGAAACGCTACCTCATGGCAAGTTGGAGACATTGCACGACGCGTTGGTTTAACCCACACCTGACACTATGATGCTCATGATTACATGCGTATTTATTGTGCTTCGTTCTTACATAGGTTCATATTATATGTGACGAATATCAGCGTAGGCCCCACTGGCAGGCCAGTATAATAAATGTATTACAATCTGCGATATGGTGGAGATTAGTTTAATGTCGTCATTGGTTCATGGCCTATACTGCTGACAAGCCAGAGCGTCCAGGAAGTGCAACCACCCCAGTAGGTTTCCTCTCATCCACGGTAACTGGATGTCCCTAATAGAATCCGATTTTGTCCATGTATAATCCACTTCGTCCCATCACGGTCCACGGATCATTCTGTCGTCCATCCTGCCCGCTGTCCTCGCCATCCCGGACTATCTTCTCGCAGTAGGCATAGAGTACGTGGACACCGCAGTGACCACCGGCAGTCTAAGTCATATCAATATAGTAGTCGATTGACGGAAGTGGTGCTATGCCAGTCATGAATTTCAAACACCTCGTGCATGGCGAGAGAGTACCGTCGTTGTATCTGATACAGAGTGAACCTGTGATAATTGTCTTGTCACAAACGATACGCACCTTCGGGACACCGCTCTTTCATCGACCCTTTGGACATACTTTTAATAATATTTCTTGATTTTCTCTTCGATTAGTCCTACATTCATGTACATAGCTCAACCAAAAAAAAGACGACCCGGAAATGTAGAGGCCAATAGAGAAGCAGAAGTTAGCCTATTGCGCTTCTTTTGGACGTTCCGAATCTCACATCAGGTTCGTCGCAGTGCTGTACGACGTTGGACTTACCAAAGGCTCGGTACGGTGAGAAATCATCCAGAAATCGTTGAATGTCAGAGACAATCTCTTTTGCGGAGGGACGATCCGTTATGGATGACCAGCAGCGTTGAATCAGTCTCCAATGAGGCTCCTCGATCGCTCGAGACCGCGGTCTCTCGGGCTTGTGTCCTTTCGCTAAGCGTAAAACAATGGCTACGTCTTCATTGACCTCCGACCACGGTTGTTTGCCGGATAAAACCTACAAGGATGTCGCTACGAGCCTAATATAAATGCCTACTCACACACCTGGAGAGCAACACAACCGAAAGAGAATATATCGCTTTCGGTTGTCCTTTTGAACGTTCCTTCAGATTGCACTTGCTCTGGTGCCATAAATCGCAGGGCACACGGTGGTACGGCAGACGCCTGGAGATAGGCCACTGCCTCCGGGATTCTCTCCACAATGGGCGTGAATCCAAAATCGGTTAACCGCGCAGTATAATCCGCGTCAATGAGCACGTTTGTCTGTCTCTCTGTCAGAAGAAGAGGTTACAGGAACAAATAATTATGCTTGACGCACCGAGGTCAAATCACCATGAACGACCGGATTCTCCTGAGAGTGCACTTTCGGTTGTTGTTGGTGAAAACCCTTGGTGATTACACACAACAGTGACTTACAGTAATGCAACCCATTCGCAATATCTAGCAGCTGTCGAGCACAATTAGCGTGACGTGAAAGAGATAGATGTCTGACGGACGCACTAGCTGAAGTCGGTGACCAGTATCCAAACTCTTGTCATACCTGGCTAAGAAGTCCTGGAGGGACCCGTTGGGCGTCCATGATGAGACCAGCGACATTACACCTTGCATTCCAAACCCGTATGCAACTCCTAAAAATGGAACGACATTCTTGTGGTCGAGCCCCTTCCAAATATTAAGTTCTCGTCGAAGTATCTAATACAAACGTTGAGGACCATATTCGTGAGGGTGAGCGGATAAGCAGCTACACTGTACCCCGTAGCTCCACCCATTGCGAATCGAAACCGGAATGCTTTGACTGCAACCTGAGGAAAAAGTCGATAACAAGCAGTTTGCATTTGTCATCACGTACGAACCTCCTTGGACAAGTCGCCTTCAACGTACCGACACTTATAAACATCCCCAAAGCCTCCACCGCCGATAGGGTGATCGCTTTGTTTGATTATAAACGAAGTGAGATTCGGGGGAAGAGAAAACCTGGAACTAGGCAACATTGAACCAAAGAATAGGAATCGTGGTGCTGGAAAGACTTACTCAAAGCTGGATTTTCGCGATGGTACATGCCCCTGCGAATCAAGTGGAGGATTGGCTGCAGCTAAATGAGATTTATGAGTGTTCGACGGGATATAGAAAGACGGAAAAGGGGAGTGCGAGTGTTGATAACATACTTGAACGCCCATCCTAGAAACACGCTGGCAATGAATGGGCATCTCGCGCATTAGGAGCGGGTACACTTACATTATAATCGTTTTGCGAGAAAAGCTGTTTCACAGCGTTCCAAGCTATCTCCCTGGCGTGGTTACCCTTGACGAATAACTCTGAATGCAATGTAGCATCCCACCGACGACCCGTGACGGAGTTCCCGAGAGCAAGTAGCTGCACTTGAAACTTCTGCTTGTGGGATTGGATCTTGTATTCGGTCAACATGCTCTCGCAACTAAGGATTACACGCAGCCGCGTGGGGGGGCACTTGAATCCTTGCGGGAATGTAGAGGCGAAAACATTCAGGTAACTTTGAACGGATTCTTGGATCGAGCTTTCAACTCTGTCTATGTAGATAGCCCCGACACGGGTAGAATTGGATCTGACAGATCAATATCTGTTTTACTCACGCTTAATCAACGAATGGAGTCTTACTTTGTCATTTTCAACCAACGCTCGGTTTCTTTCTTCGCCTTGTCCTTTCCGTCGTGAATGTTGAAGGAAGGCGTTTCTACAAATACGATGCTACTTTGCCTCGAAGCCCCCAAAGAGGCTCTTGCTTCGTCAGTGAGCCTGCATCTAATTGCCACTGGAGCCGTCGTGCTGGGACGAACGGGCCCGGTGGCATTGATATGAGAATTGCTGGTCGCCTCCTTCACGAACTGTGAGGGTGTTGAAGGTAAACCGCAAAGTAAATGGAAGGATCATACCAAATTCTTTACGTCTCCAGGAGGGCCCACTACGCTACATCAAGATGGAAAGTCAGTGCGAAAAGCGTGTGGACGTGGCTCAGAAAACAAACAATACTACTATGTCATCGTCATGCAACTGGAATGCTGAGCCACTGAAGGCGTTCCTTATCCGAGCCCACACGCCGTTCATATCGTCAAGTACTTCAAAGAGATGGTTCAAGGTGAGTGAAGGAGGTTGTAGAAGTAAAGGTGACTCTTCTGGTTGCTGCTTGGTATACTATGTGTGGCAAAAGTGCGCGTAGCTGGGTGATCTGAGCAACTGACACAGCCGCACCACGAAGGGCGGCCATACAGCGAAACTTAAATAACTAGAGCGTGTTTTTTGGAGTCACGTAGGGGTTGCTACGCATGCGATCCCCGGCACAGATCCATTCGATTCCAGTCCCAATTCCGACGCATTTTTATTTATCGTCGCCAATACCCTCCGCTCAAGCTACACGCCCCGTCCCATTTCGCTTTCCTCCTGTTTCATCATTCAGGACTTTGATTGTGGTTGTGCGTCCGATTGGGCGCAAGCATATATGAACCGACCTTGAGGCCTCCTCGTGTCGATCATGAGTCGCCGTTCCCTTTTCATGACATGCTTTCGTCGCGTTTTTCATAACCACACCACCCACGAGCTGAGCGTGCATGCCAGAATCCGAGGCAACGCGGTGAGTCAGGTGACTTCGGTCTGTCCGCGTTCCACTGTATTTCAGTCCAGACTTATTCGAGGACCATGAGTCCGCGAATCTGTGGCCTTGAATCAACGACCACCTTTCTCTAGCCACCTTTCCTCCATCTGTACGCGCGGAAGAAGGTACATGGCCTCAATGTGATCTGTCCGCGTGTTTTCTTACGGCGAGTCGGCTGATCGAATGCACTGATGCCACCGGAATTTGGAATTTTCTTGAACGGTTTCGTGGGTCGTCTTTATGAGCCATTCATTCATTCGGCGCCCATAGAAGGGGTGCTAAGATACGGTGGTAGGAATGATCCAAAGTGGAGATGTCTGTTGTGACATGTCTCGATCTTTGCGCTGTGCTTTTTCATATTTACTCACGCCGTTATGAAAATATGCTTCGCAGGCGGCCTCATGCACAATAGTTCCTACGGAACGCTGCCGACTCCACCGTACCCCAGGCAAGGATATCGCAGTACCATCTGGTCTTAGTACAACGTAGTATAATGACTGTTCTACGGTATCATCGAGCAAAATAAAGATCTACGTTTCTGTATGATACAACCAGCATTACAGACTATTCAGTTTGCCGGGTTAAGAGAGCGCTCCTTCAACCCGACAAAGGTACATATGTGAGGCTCATGGAATCGAGAATCGTCATGTGCTCCGCTCTCCCCCCCTTCGAGGACACTCTGCACACTATGCGACACTTGGTGTACCTCCAAAACTTCCCGCGTCAGACTCTTCTTGACGTGGCCATGACGGCACCAACTCGCGGAGGGCGGGAAATGGATGACAATTGTCAACGAATCGTTGGGCATCAGAGATGATCACTTCTGGAGAAGGTCGTTCGTCTACTGGCGACCAGCAACGTTGGATCAAGTCCCAGTGCAAGTCATCGATGGGTCGCATTGTTGGCCGTTTCGGGTTCTGGCCCCTTGATAAGCGTACGACGACAGCCGTCTCTGCATGGACTTCCTGCCAAGGTCGTTTTCCGGACAACACCTGCAAAGATGTGATTATGTACCCAGATTTAGTGCAGCATAACTTACCTGGAGGGCAACGCAACCAAATGAATATATATCACTCTTGGTGGTCCTTTCGGGCCCGTCCGGATCAACTTGCTCTGGTGCTATGAAACGCCATGCACCCGGGTTCTTGGTAGACCTTTGGAGATATTCTTTTGTTCCCCCTACGACGGAAGCGTATCCGAAGTCGGTTAACCGTGCAGTGTAATCCGCGTCGATAAGCACATTAGTCTGTCTATCTGTCAGGAAAAGGAATCTGAGGGAGGCGATAGTTCTGTTTCACGCACAGAGGTCAGATCACCATGAACGATTGGGTTTTCTTGGGAATGCACTTTTGGTCATCGTTGGTGCAAGTCCCTGGCAGCGACATACGAAAGTGACTCACAGTGGTGCAACCCGCTGGCAATGTCTAACAACTGACGAACGCAGTCAGTAGGGGATGGAGGGGATGGACGTTCAGCGGACGCACAAGCTGAAGCCGGTGACCAGTGCTCAGATTGCCGTCATACATGGTCAAAAAGTCTTGGAGGGACCCGTTGGGCATCCATAACGAGACCAACGACATTGCGCCTTGCATCCCAAACCCGTATGCGACTCCCAGAAATGGAACAACGTTCTTGTGGTCGAGTCTCTTCCAAATACCAAGTTCTCGTCGAAGCATCTAACGAAAAATTAGGACTGTGTATGTAAAAGTGAATATAGTGAACCCGCATTGTGGGAACGATCACCATCCCTTGAGGGCTTCAATCGAAGCGCCTTCACCGCAACCTGAGGTAGAAGTCAGTAGCAGGTAGCGCGAGCAATATAGCACGTACGAACCTCCTTTGACAAGTCACAGTTGGTGTACAAACACTTATAAATGTCACCAAAACCTCCGCTAGCGATATGGTGATCATCTTGTTTGATGATAAAGGGGGTGAGATCTGGAGGAAGAGGAGAACTCGTTCTGGGTAAGGTGGAAACAAAGGATGTGTTGGATTATCATGCGCAGAAATTACCACGTTGCGACTGAAGCGGCTTACTGTGCATCAAATCGACCCTTGGGTTCTTCCGCCTCTAGTAAAAAGGGTAAATTAATCTTAGATGTTGGTAATGATCCTAACGAAACCCACCGGTGCTAGTAGGAGGAAGAGCAGAGCTAGTAATAGTGTGATTTCAGTGAAAAATGCATCGGAATAGCATGGTGTAAGCAGAGAGGACTTACTGAGCATTGGGTATGCGGAACCGTGTCGGTTCTGTTTCTGGCAAAAGGTGTGAATTAGATTTGGAGGCTAGGAGTAGGTGAAGATTTGCAAGCGTTCAATAACACGGCCCCAACCGAACTCACGTATGCTGAGAGGGGGGAAGATGAGATGATATCAAATTACGATATCACAAGCAACATACTCTGGATCGGATCTTCGAGACCGTGTATCCGCATCTGATGGATTAGAGGAAGCTATGAATGGAGAAAAAGTTGCAAGTGTTCAATGATGCACGATCTTGACTGAACTCACGTTGGCTGGGAGAAGAAAAATGAATGAATGAACGTTAACCATCGCAACACGGACAAGTAGGACTTACTCAGGATTGGGTTCTTGGGGCGGAACATCCCCTCGGGGGATAGGTTGAGGATGTGAAACTTGATATTGTGAGCCCTTCAGCGCTACACAGATCAACTAGACTCACATATTCGAAAGACCAGGAAGCGAAGCGCATTGAGTGGGTCGACCAATAATCGCTTCATCCAGGGCAGCCTTAGTTCCTGCATTTCACGGAGCTTGCCATCAATCTTCACCCGCAGTTCTGCACACTCCCTCTCAAGCTCCGACACCAGCTTTAGGTCCTTGGTCTGCCCAGCAGCCCCCACAAGCTTCTCTAGAGTCGCCATTTGCATCCTAACCAGATCCTCCAACTGGGAGTATAGCTCCCCCCCAGCAGACGTTTCTCTCATCGCCTTCCTCATCTCGACCATTTCTTCTTGGAGTAGAAGTCTACAGTTACTCTCCTTCTCGAGGATTCGTTGGATAAGTTCTTTTGGAGTCTCATCGACATGCTTGCAACGTACGACATTGGCGCCCTGAGTGATCATCTTCCTCCAGTATTGTGACTTGAGTTCTTCAAGCCTACTCTCGCAGACGTTCTCGTCAACTTCGTCCCACATTGTCGTAGTGAGATATACTTTCGCCAGAGCATCCGTTCCGCACAATTTTTGAAATACGTTGAGGTTCCTCAGAGAGATACCGGCCATGCGGTTGTCTGTAATTCGATGCAGATAGAATATCCCAGAGAGAAGCTTGTTCCTCTTGTAACTGTACGTCGACGAATGAGAACGGAAGCGAGGAGCGACAGATGATACATTACCTTGAATTCAGCCAATCCGAAATCATGTTCAGGACCTCGAGGTCAGATTTAAACGTGTCATCGAATCCTGGCGTATCTACCAGGACCACGCGTTGTCCGCTTTCCCGGTCCCAGAACCGGATGGCCCGGATGGCACTGGTATGGGATTTCAGCCCACCGCCCACCCCTTCAGTGCCTTGCCCACTCGCTGAGCACACAAACTGAGGGAGCATGGGTAAATATGAGTGATCAAGCCCGATTGCATGGTCTTTGTCTCACAGTGCTCTTTCCAGAGCCAGTTGGGCCCATGACACTTGGGGATACTAAGTCAGAAATTCACCGCTGAACTTTTATTACGCACGCTATCACGATATCAGCCTCGTCCAAATCCTGTATGTCCACTACCGCTGGATGCTCTCCACCTGGCCATGAATATGCGGGAGTCCCACCCTGACCTCCGTCATTCTCTTTCGGTTTCGGTCCAAAGGGCTGCCTCTGTTAGAAGTCAACGATGCTTCGTGGAGTAGAGTACAGAAGCACCACTAACGTTTGACGCTGTATTGAGGGGCTGCATTTTGTCTGCTTAATTCCGAATCAGAAAGAGTCAAAAACAGTGCCAACGACATGCATTCACAAGGGCCAACTTGCTGGACTGAATTTCGTCTGTGTTCCGGTAGCAGGGAAGAAATAGAACGATTCAGGTGTGCAGTACGATCTGTGGCGCAGGACTTGGTGAAGTTACTGCATCTCCAATCCCATGGACTGCGTGGAATAGCGTTCGCATTTACAGTTGTTGGGCCACTGCGTGAAGAACTCGAGGAAACCGTGTTGCGAAAGCGAAGGGGCGTTTCAAATGAGTCAGATCATAGCGTACGTACACACAGCCAGCATCGAAGCAGGGAAAATGAGATGGTGACGCACCAATCCACGATCCCATCTAGGGTGACCGGTGCCAGCGCTCATTTATTTCGAATTATGTAATCATAGTAAGATCGTCGTTGGCACCGACTGAAACGACCTCGGCGCAACGACGGCGTTCCGAAGAAGTCGTCACTCGGATCAAGATCCGTCCTACTAGTATCATTGCAACCCTTGTCAGCCTACGGTAGGGTATCCAACGTCCCAGCGTGGGACACAGCAACTCCGTTACACTACCAACTATCGTTCTAGGCCACCGCGAGCCCGCGAGTCCGTCCTCCAGCTCCCCGATACTACCTTGACAAGATCCTCAGTGGATTTTTCAGCCTTTCATTCACTATGGTCCGATACCGTACCCGCAATAATGACAGTCTCAAAAAAAGACATAGGAGACATACAAGAAAGACAGATGGGTGATTATACATTTTCGGTCGCCATCATCTGTAGTAACTTACCCCCAACAGATTCTCGCTAATAATTCGAAAGAAATTTCTACCTAGTCAAGGCTACATCGCTCATAAGCGACTCGAACTGGTCGACATTACTCGCACACAGAATTTAAGGAAATGGCTATTGGAACGCGGTACGATATCTCTCTCCAGACCGATAACCTATCAGTGTAACCCTCTCCAAATCAAGGCAAATCTCGCAGGGTGCTTCCCGGAAGTCCTCCACCAGTGGAGAAATCTGAGGGCCCGAAAGAGGATGATGTTGTGATGGCGTACGTAATATAGATCTCGCTGTAAACTCACTGGTTTACTTTCTCTCTTCAAGCCTCTTGGGTCCAACGGGCTCTGGGAGAAGCACGGTGAGACGGAAATGGATTGACTAGATTACCCAATTCACTATCCCACAGTTCATACGCTCCCTGAGTGGGTTGGATGCTCCTCACGTCAGTGACTCCTTGGGATCGTGCACAAACGAGATTGTCCCTACTCGATGGTGGGACCCAGAGAGTAGGCGGAACGTGGTCCTCTTGGACACACCAGGTTTCAACAGCACATTTCAATCCGGCCACAACCTCGATATACTCAACGATATCTTTCGTTGGCTTGGATCCAGGTAACACTTATGCTACTCGTTTGCGTTTCTCAGCGTAAAAAATGTCCCGTTTTCACAGCTACAAGAAAAGAAAGCATATCTCTAGGATCCTGTATTTCCATCGTATCACCGACAATCGCTCACCCGGCACACTGCTACAGTACTTCCGCATGTTCCAAAAGTTGCTCGGAGAAGGCTGTTTCAGAAACGTACACCTTATCACAACAATGTGGGATGTAGTCAAAACGAGCATCGGCGAGGAAAGGTTCCAGGAACTTCAGGAGAATGACTGGAAAACAATAATCGGTCAAGGTGCCAATATAACTCGCTTCGAAAACGACAGTGACTCCGCGAAGAGGATCATTCAACAAATACTAGTACAGTATCCTGTCGTCCAGCACCAAGTGGCCGCTTATCTTTGCACTCCAGAAAGATGAACCTTTTATAGCACTGAACAAGAGTGATTTCGGGATGAACGACATCGTAATCGCGTACGTGAGACGTAAATGCTACCATAGTTGAAGATCTAATTTTATCTTACTTAGCGTCATGGGTGCAGCGGGTTCGGGCAAGAGCTCGGTGAGGCGAACAACGAGTAGACGGGCTTGTTCATTTACACCCCTTAGTTCATATGTTCTGCAAGTGGGTCTCCAACTCAAGTTCAAGTGACAGACACACTGAGATCGGCGCCCACGAATGAGATCGTCGCAGTCAAATGCGAGGAGCAGAAAAACGGGCAATGCATAGTGCTGTTAGACACACCGGGTCTTGGTAGCTCGGATTACAAGCTCAAGACCGAATGGAACGTCTTGAGAATGATCTCCAAGTGGCTCAACTTGAGGTAACGCAAAACACTTTCTAGTTCATGCTTCTCACTCTCAGTCCCCGGTTCACATAGATATCATGATACGAAACATCTCTCTGGGATCCTGTACCTCCATCGGATAACGGACAACCGCATAACTGGTACGCCATTAGGGACCCACACAGCATTCCTTCGGAAGCTGTTGGGAAGGGACTGTCTAGACAAGGTTTACCTCACTACAACCATGTGGGATGAAGTTGAGAAAGACGTCGGCGAGTCGAGGCTAGAAGAACTCAGAACGGAACATTGGAAGTCACTGATCGATCTCGGCGCCAAGATGGCTCGTTGCAATGACAGTGATAACTCTCCGAAGGATGTCCTCCACGAGGTCCTTAGCGATAGATGTGTCGTCGATTCCTCAGCTGATGGATTTATAGAGGTACGCACCAGGGTCATGTGTAGGGCTTGAAGTCGACATGGTTCTTTTTCCAAAGATGAAGCTTAGAGTCGAACACTGGGATCTATAGAGCATTGGCATTCGTCGTGTAGTACCGATGGCGTCAGTTGGCATTTTCACAACCTTGTACGCAATCTAGATATTCATGGGGCTCCCTCTGGAATTGTGCAATATATAAAGCAATGTGACTACGGCAGTACAATGTCAAGTTACTTTCGAACAATTGACTAAGTTTTCAGCTATAAGACTCGGAAGGTTTATATTCCTTGCCTTCTAGCGATACTGTAGTGCCAGTGGCGATCCGCCGTATTCGAAGAAGTGGTATTGCCAGACAATAATAACAAAGTATGTAGTAGTCTCGTCCCGGATCAGGCTTCGGGTAGTGTACACTTTACATTCCCACCCGTAGCAATAAATACCGCTGCTAGACATTCCAAGAAGTTAAAAGATGCTCTACAGCTCTCCAAGCCGTCTCGTGGGGGTGGTTACGATTTTCGAATAGCTCGGAATGGAATGTGGCATCCCACCTCAATACTCCACCCCCAGTGACCGAGCCCTTGAGACCACGTGCTTGTTCTTGAAATTTCTGCTTGTGATATTGGATCTTGTGTTCCATCAGCATGCTTTCATAGCTGAGGACCACGTGCAGTCGCGTGGGGGGAGACTTGAAGCCCTTCGGAAACGTAGAGGCGAACGCATCCAGGTGCTCCTGGATGGATTTGTCGGTAGGATCCGTCTCAACCCTATCCACGTAAACGATCCCGACGCGGGTACACTTGGCTCTGAACAGAAGACGGGTTTAGTCAGATTGTAGCAAGTAGATTAGATCTTACTTTGACTCCCTTAGCCAGCGCTCAGTCTCTTTCTCTATTTTGTTCTTTCCCTCTGAGTAAGTATGGAATGAGGGAGTGTCTACGAATACAATGTTGTTTTCCGCTGAGGCCCCCAGAGTGGTCTTTGCTTCATCGGTGAGCGCACATCTGATTGCCACTGGACTCGTGGTGGAGGGTCGAAGGGCCTTGCTGGGTGTGATAAGAGAGCTCCTGGTGACTTCTTGTATGAACTATAGGGGCGTTGTTGAGGGAGAAATATAGTACGAACGGGGAAGTGGTACCCAGCTCTTTCCGCCGCCCGAAGGGCCCACTACACTAAATGGAGGAGGGAAGTCAGGGTGAATAATCTGAGCACATCTCAGAAGACATACAATATTACTATGTCGTCGGCGTTCAATTGGTATGTCAGGCCAAGGAGGCTCTTAAGCCAAGCGAACATGTTATAGTCGAGGCGGGTGGTATGGCAGAGGATGCGCGGCTTCAAGCGTCCCGCAGTAGTTGCCACGTTCTCCCGACTCAGAGAATTCCACTCCGAGGTGTTCCTGTTGGGTTAGCAGGTACTATTTTGCATCGCACGAAGGAAATATGATATCCAGCGAGTGCAACAGCATGGACGGAACGTTGTTGGCGCACAGCTCATTTACGACTAGCACAATTGAAAATATCAAATTCGAGGTACAGGGTTATATCACCCTGACTCACCTGAAGCCCAAAGCAGATGCACGCCGAATATGCACCTGACTTTGGCTCAGAGGCGAGTCCTTGCTGCCAGTGCCGTGTAACCGATTCCAGCGCTATTTACATCTAGCGTGTTATCGTCATGTCATTCGCACGCGATCGTCCAACTTGCGGGAGGCACACATTCCCCCTTGGACTCCCCGCAAATGGGTCCATGGGACTTCAAGCACCACACGAGCCTTCCTGTTCCCATTTTACGACAATCAGCCCGGATTGGAGCTCAGACTGGCCATGTCATAGGAATAAACAAAGGTAGCTTGAACGGCAGAAGCTTTTCGTACCAAGACGAAATTAGGACGACATGCAACTATAGCGATAGTCCACATGTGAACGTACATAGCATTTACTAAGATCTGGGAAAAGACGACGAGTGGAGAATGCGAAAAAATAACAAAGTACAAACTAAGCCGACGTATTGGCCAGGTTTATAGCATGCTATGGAGGTGTCACTCCTTCAGCACGCTGAAGAAGTGAGATTGGATGTGAAGCTTACCGCGCGAGATCTCCTCCCAACAAACCATAGCATAATACGCCTGGTGAATGGAATCTTCATTTCCTTCATCTCCTCAAACGTCTTCTGTAGTTGTGCGCTGATTTTTTCGTATTCCTCCTGCAAGCTCCTAGCCAAAGCTGGGTCGTTCCGTGCATCTGCCTGGTCGGCAAGATCCTTCAGGGTTCTCTTCTGTTCTGCAAGGAGTTGTTGTAGCCGAGAATATAAAACCTTGGCCGCTGCAGTCTCGTTCAGACGCTTCTGCTGTCCGACGAGTTCTTCCTGAAGAAGTAGCTCCTCTCTGTCCTTTGTCGCATCCAGAAGGGGATCGATGATGGCCCTTGCGGAACCAGGGTGATTGTCGAACGTAAAAGCAGTGGCTCCCCCCTGTATAAGTTGCTGCCAGAAGTCGCGCTTAAGCTCTTCCTCTCTCCGCCTTGCTACGTTCTTGTCTTTGACTATGTCCCACATGGTCGTCACCAAATGCGCACGAGGTAGAGGAACGTCGCCGCACAGTTGACCAAACATTTGCAGATTCCTGTAGGCAGAACCAGCCATACGATTGTCGGTGATTCGGTGAAGGTAAACAATTCCGGTGAGCTTGAGAGTCCCACCGGATGCATACCTTTCTTTGTATGAGCGAGTATTTCAGGTGACTCCCGGAAACAACATACTTTTGCGTGAGCCAGTCAGCAATTGTCTTTAAAATCTCTGTATCCGGCCGAGAAGTGTCGTTGAACCCAGGGGTGTCGACCAGTACGACGCGGCGGCCATTTTCTCGCGTTATTATGTACGGTGTGACATCCTGTGTGTCAGACTGGAGCTGAGCTGCTTTGCGCCTCTCCTGGTTCCCGGTAACGTTGTTTATGAACTGGTCATGGTTGAACACGCAATTCAACTTGAACGTCAAAGTCACTAGCTTCTCACATTGGTTTTCCCAGATCCCGTTGGTCCCATGAGACTGTTTTACAGAACCATTGTAAGGCGAAGAACATAAATCCGGATAATTACGCTCACACGATGATAGAATCTTGAGGATCTGCCTTGAATCGGTTCCTGTTCATGATGCAGCTTTTGCAGAACTATCAAGGCCGCCGAGCAGTGAAAATGGGATAGGATATCCGAGCGTTCGAATGCCGCACAACTTTAAGCCATTCGCACAGGCCTGCCCATGCACCCAAGAATCTCTTCACAGCACGTGGACCAACACAACCCACAAAGAGATGCCTGTCGTGGTGCGCATGTTTTCCGTATCACGTGTCAGACTGTAATCACTCGATGGCGTCCGCCGGGCAAGGGACAGGAGAGACTTGGTCACATTTTGTCAAAGGTGGCTTCACCTGACTTTCGATCCCGACTCAGACATCCCGTACAGCGTCAGTAGTTTTAATGAGATGTTATCGCCAGGAAGGTATCATCAACCAATAAGTCATAGCCCGAAGATTGAGCGGAGTGCTTCCACCAACGCATGTACCATAGCAGGTGCAGTGCAAAGCGAGCTGGAAAAACGTGAAGAGGATCGATAATTATTACATAATTGAACAGTCTGCGAATGGTCACAATAAAGTCTAGAATTACTGTTGATTTCACATGACTTGTCACCGTGGGAAAATTAGTAAAAAAAACACCCTTTACCTTCTCTCGTCTCCGTAGCCTGAACCCGCCATCGGAATTCGACAAAAATGATACCGTTCGACTGCGACGGACCCCCGGTATACGTTCCGAGACG
>JBBPLQ010000491.1:0-20828 GCA_038089855.1 Royoungia palumana
GTGGGAACGAAGAGCGTCGGATTGGACGCGAAAGGTGTTGTACGGGGAGAGTTGGTCTTCGTCATGACGGTATCCTCGGTGTGCTGGTCATGCGCCTCGACGGATGTTCACTGTGATGAGGCTATGTGCCCCTGGTTCTCTAATGAGGCATCGAGATCTACTACTATGGTTGTGACACTAGTTTACACTAGCTTACGAAAAAGCCCTTGTCGAACGTCCATCCCTGTTGGTCTCAGCGTCCATAACCTTGATAATATTGCGAGTGATACCCTTGCGGGGGTGGCGGTGGCGGCATCGGCTGGTGTTGTATCGGTGATCGTGGAGTAGTACTTGGAGGAGGGGGCGAGGATGCATATTGCATGGGAGCAGGCGGTGCGGGGGACGCCATATTCGTCGTGTACCCCAAAGACCCATATGGTTGGGTAGGTCGTGGCTGCGGTGGAGGGAATGTCGCTTGTCGATGAGATGTAGATGGCGGTGGCGGTGGGACGGACGATGACGATGACGATGACGGAGCGATGAGCTGTGACGAACCCAAGAGCCCGAGACTGGCATATGGATCAGATGGTGGGCTTGGTGCTGCATACGGGCTGCGCGGAAACTGCGATGGAGGTGGGGGTGGGAGGGTAAATGAGATCGGTCGTTGGGGCTGTGGGGGACTCGTGTATGGTGTACGTTGGGGAAGCGTCGCAGGCGGTGATGCGCGATTTGTGCTGTTCTGGAAGGTCATAGACGCGAATGACGCCTCCATGGAAGGCAATGAACGGGGTGGAGGTGGCACTGGAGGCTTGGTGCCCGTTTCCGATGAAGGAAGGGATGACTTGGCGGCGGACAATCGTTGTTTGATCTCTGCCTCTCCTGCTAGCTTATCACGCTCAGAACGCCGCTTAGAGATAAAGGTCTTCGCGTTGCGAGAAAGAGTTGCGCTCAGTTCTGTAAGTTGGTTGTAGAATTGTAGTCCTTTCCTATCAATGGCAAGTCGTGAGATGAAGGTGAATCGATACAAGGATGGCGATGTGACCTACGTCAATCCATCCCGGACTTCCATGTAGCCGTCGCGTGCACGCGAAATTCGTCGGACGGTGCCCTTCTTCTGCTTCTCTCGTTCTTCCCACTTCTTCGCGCCAGGCCCACGTCCCGCAGTGTCTCGAAGCGTTTTCCACAGTGTTTGAATTTCTTGTAAAACGAGTTGTTGGTGGTGGATAGTGGCCACCAACCGTTGTTGATATGGTCTAAACTTTTCGAGTTCGGTGGCAAATAGGGTAGGTTCAACGCTACTGTTGCGACGGTTAAGGAGCAGAAGGTGCGAGACGTCGTCCGCTTGGATCTGAACACCGTGAGCTACAGACAGGGCTTATCCCAGGAATACTTTACCTTCTCCTTGAGGTCCTTGAGAACTTCGCTCCTTTCATATGCAATTTTCTTTATCCTCCCAAGGCGCTCTTCGATCTCGGAAGTATATTGCCCAATTCGCGCCAAATCCTGCTCGTCGCGGGTTTCCGAGGTGATATCGACGTCTAACAGATTCTCCGCACCGTCCTGTTGTACGCTTGCCCGAAATAGACCTTCTAAGCCAGAAGATAACACTAGTGAGATGTCGCCTTTCGTGCTGTCCCAGATCGCGAAGACTTGCTGGTCGGAGGCTGCAGCCGCTTCAAGAGCACTCAAATGAGACTTGAGATCCTGTCTCAGGGACTTGTTCAACGATGCAGAAGGTTCTTGTGTCCACAAGTGATCGTACTTGACCCTCATTGTCTCGCACTCGCGGGATTCGGCATCCAGATCACGCGAGATGGACTCGAGCTCGGATCTCACTGCGTCCTTGAGGTGAGACAGTTCGTGCATGAGTGCATCGACGCTTTCTTGATCCTCCATGACCTCGACATCCTCTCTCCAGCGCCGCACCTCCAACGGTATCTCGTCTTCGGCGTTGATGCCTCCTTCCACCATAGCTTTAAACCGTCCAAGGCCTTCCTGCACACCCATAGCTTCGAGTGCACTGCGAACCTCGACTTCCGCACTCTCGGCATTCTCCACCTCTTTCCGAACTAACTTCGCTTTCTCTTCCGAGTACACGCTTGCACTCTCGTGCACGCTCAGAGGAATGAGCTTGATGAAAATATCCTGTCCGATGATCCGTTGCACTTCTGGTGCGGCGTAGACTTCTTGAATGGTGATGGGTGTGGCAACAGATGCCTTGTCGATGTTGGGGAGTGCGTCAGGTGAGGGAAGGACGGCATTGTAGATGAGATCGTTGTCGCGTTGTGCTTGATTCTTTCGATCGGTGCATACTTGAAGATGGGATTTCGTACGCTCGAGAATGGATGTCCCTGCATCGGCTGGTAGGGTGGGTGAGACGTGAGACCAAAGTGCAGAGAAGGATTGAGCTGATCGGTGCCCCTCTTTGGCGAGGCTCTCGGCGAGGGTAAAGCGCACGAGCGAATCGCCATGGTTGCCTGCTTTATCGTCGACCTGGGCACGGTAGAACTGGGCAAGCGAACCAAATAACTTGGATTTGATCTGTACAGGAATGAGATCCATGCCAATGTAGCGCGGACCGAGAACATGCCTGTACGAGCGTGACCCAATTGCGATCAAAGATACCTTTACCCATAAAGTCTTTTACTTCCTCTGAGAGGGACGAGTACATGGAGGCTGTTTGAGCAGCAATCTTTGCTACGAGCGTGTTCGCCTTCTTCTCTTCGACACACTTTTCGAGAAAGACTTCGGTGGCTTGGGCAAGGATGACGCCAACGAGGAACTTGATGACTTCGCGACTGAGATCGGTCGATGGTGCATGGAGAAAATTCTCGTTGACATAGGTGAGCATGCCCGCGCACGTACGGAAGTAATGGAACGCGAGCTTCAAGCCCTCTGGATCGGACCTATTTTGAGAGGCGGCGATGGCGGAGTGGGTAGCCGCGATCTGGAAGAGGATGGATGCCTTCTCGTAGGCGATAGATGTTTGGGTGGTGACCTTGTTGGTGAACGCATCGTGCCAGGAGAAGTTGACACGAATCTCGGAGAAGCGGAGCTCAAGGAGCTCGAGCTGGCCAAAGTACTTGTAGAGGAGATCGCGACCTGGGAGTGGGTGAGTGGTGGGCAATGTGGTCTCGGATGGCAAACAGACCGGTCAAGTCGCTTCCTGCGCCCTTGACGGCATCTTGTCTGCACCGCTGTAGAGTCTGACATTCCTGGGCGTAATTATCGGGGTTTTCGCCGTAAGACTTTGCGATGAGACTGCGGATGGGTGTCGTCCAGTCGACCTCGTCGGTGGACTTTCTTGGGATCGCAATCATGGGCGACTGCATGGTGACTGCGCAAAGCGTACCGAGGAGAATGTTGATTCGTGTTTGTCAAGTACCGTCATGTCTCAACCAACGTCGAGCGAGAACGTCGTCACCCAAAAGGTCGCTCTTCCCTTCTCTGCACGCCGTTGACTGACCCTTCGCTTGCAGTACGATCGCTGTCGTATGTCTCTCATTTGCTCCGTTTCGTCCACTCGTTGACTCTCCCAGTCGCCGATCTCCTCGTCAAAACGTACCCTCATTCTCGTCTCTTCCCCCTCGTTTACTGACCCATCACACAGTGGCGTCGGCTTTGGCGTCGGCGTAGTGACCTCTGTCATTCTCTTCCGAAGTGCGTTCATTCATCCTGGCGACGCGCGACGCTCATGGGCGAACCCTTCCTAGGACGCACCTGGCCTATAGCCCTCTCCACAGGCTTTGGAATGGGCGCTGCCTACGCCGACTGCGACCGTTCGTTCAATCCCGCACGCGTACCCGGAACCCGCATCATAACACAAACAGAGGAAACAAAATAGACACTGCAACCTCGACTCCTCCGTCGTCACTTTCACGCATGCGAGTACACGCATACCGATTAGAATTGCCATGTCTCCGCTTGACCCATAGAGCATTCATCACTGGTCTGAAGTCCTGAACTTATGAGCCACTCTTCGTTCCGATTTTTTCCGTTTTCTTTTCCGACGTATCCGTGTGTTCCCCGGAAGACGGAGCGCTGTCTCGCTGTGGTAAAATCCGCTGTGGCTTGCCTTTCGCGAGCCGTTCATACAGGACGTCTGTCGCAAGTTCGCGTGAAAAGCGTTAGATGTCATAGACAGCGTCATATTGTTGCCAACCCACATGCAGTTGCCCCTATGATAGGCACCGTGACGATAATTGTGCGCAGTCTCTGTGCTTGCGGGTGCAATTTTTGAGCCATATTGGCGCTGCAGTAAACTCTCGGTGAACTTGGCCGCCCATCCAAATTCAAACAGTGATAAACAATTCTCAGTCAACATGTAACTAGGCGAGATTGCGAGTAAGAATCCGGCCAGCGCGAGAGATCACGAAGGTGCTGGGATGGCCCCCATAGCATATCAGCAACCCCGACGCCGTCCACCTTTTGGCAGAACTTCGAGCCAAAGACCTCACCGGCGTCCATAACCGCTTACATAAGCTCAAAGTGTACTCCATCGAATCACTCCTCCATTCTGAACCTGAAGCAAGCTGGGCGGACTGGTTTCACCTTGACCCACCAATGCAACAGTCACGTTTCTGGGTAGTGCGATACGCGCAATATTTCGAATTCTCTGTGTCCTGTATCTTATGAAGAGCGTGATTTACAGTCATCGACAAAAACCAGCATGCCATGCTGCCCATTAACTACATAATTATCGTTTCAGCAACTTCCAGATCGCCCTTTCGAGTCTTCTTTGTGACGGTCCACATCCTACAAACTGATGACCCTTGTCCCAAAATCAGATATAGGATACGGAAAGCTCGGTCCAGGACAGCACATGAACATCATCGAAGTCTGGATCTCGAGGCGATGTGCGAGGGATGCTACCGTCTGTGGATTAAAGTCTCCCTCGATGAGCATCTGCACAACAGCTTCAGTCAGGTCTTTCTCTTCCGACGAACAAGAAGCTGCACCAAATCAATTGTGATCTCTGGGAAAGCTTCGTCCAAAACTGACGAAGCAACGTAAGCTCGTGCGACCCTAGGCGATAATAAGGTCACGTACTCTTTGCATTCGCTTCCATTTCCGATGGCACAGTCCCCTTGTGAAAATGAACCAACCTCAAGCAGGACGTCTCCTCATTATGTTTGACGTAAAGAATCATGCTAAACAGTTGATTAATCTGGCCTATCATCAGTCGAGAGTTCCCGAATATCGAATTGTTTGGGTCCCATACCTCGTCGGTCCTCACCAACAGACACACCTCTTGTCTCTTCAATCTTTTCATGGCATAGATCAAGGCGCCTCCCCAATTCCGCGTAGGCTTCAGTCGGTGGAAGAGGGGGACTTGATCATAAACCCAGTACACCCAGCGAAGGATAGCGACCTTGTTATTCGTGATCGAAAAGAACAGGAACAGCGCAAGAAAGTAGAGTGCAAACCAACTAGGAGCAAGGTCGAATTCGGGTGATATGCACGGGGTAACACTCACCCAACAATGGTCGGATCGATGGCGATGTTCCCTGCATATGCCGCAACCGCCACAATGATGGCACCAGTCACGCTAGTCCATGAACACCGTGAGAGACGGGGAAGACGGGGTCGTGAAAAACGCAGCAACACAAGTGAGAGCGGAAAGAGTGTCATGACAGCAAGCCAGACCACAGAAAACCTGTCTCGCGTGATCAGCCATTCGGGTGCAAAATACCCCACAAGGACTACCTACATCTTTGATACGACACTCAGGTTTGCACCGGTGCTAGCATAAATTGCACCGCTAAAACCAACAAAAGATATAATTGCGACATAGTGAGCCCCCGTAAGTGGTAGCGGGGCGAGGAATATGCGAGGTAGCACGTGGTCATGAGCCAACTCGGCCAGGAGTTCTTCAGCACTTGCTATCCCTAGGATAGAAGGTCAGTGAGACCTGGGTAGCGAGAGTTACAGGATGAACTTTCATCTCACCAGTGAGTACTCCCGCACAAAGGACGATCACAGCATCCGCAGCCACCCAAACCCGTAGCCACCGTCCCGCTGCCTGCAGCACCCGTCTTTGATACCAGTCGCAGGACAAAAATTTTGAAAGGACCAACCTTTTGGGCCAATACACTGAGGACGTTCGCTTGCGTCTGTACGCTCAGCGGAACCAACACTAACACCAAGAGTACTATCGTAGGACTCAAAATCATAGCTGAAAGATGGAGGTTGCGCAACACCTTCGGATAGGCCCCCGGTTGCATTTTGGCAGCGTAAGCCGGTGCACCTGGAACGGGCGTTCAAAACGACATTCCAGGCTGTGGAGCTCGCATACATTCAAACCCTGTCAAACCCAACATACTGATGCACACTCCTTGGAAGACCTGTTTCAGAATGGAGGTGGTCGAGGACAGATCTGCAGCGCCAGCAACCCAGTTCTCCCGAAGTTGCAGATTCCCGGAAGAAGCCCACCTAACGAGGGAGGCGATGGCAAGGACGAGCATCGTGACAAGCTGTATACACGCTATGGATTAGTTTTCCTCGAGCCATGTCCAGAGAACTAGGGTTGCGCACATGAAATGCGAGTACACCACTGGCAACTCTGGCACTCTCCCTGATTCCCATTAGACTGACTGCAGTGAAAAGAATGAATACGAAAAGGGCGCCAACGCTAAGTGGGAATGGTAAGGTGACCTCTCCAGCAAGGTAGGAGCTCGCCGTCGCGGCTGACACGACAGCAGTAGCGGAAAAGTCAAGGAGGAGTAATGCTGCACCGACGAGCGCGATAGACTTTGATGATCCATTCAGTCTGTAGCACCAACATTCACACTTCATGATCGGTATTTTTTGCAGGTGAGTGGACCGAGGCACTCACAAATAGGTGTAAGGAGCACCGCTTACTGGGAATGTCGATCCCAGCTCCACCATAATCGGCCGCCAGAGAAATAACGTCAAGGTGGCCACAAACATGGACAGTGGCGAGCTTGAAAATCGAACACATGATGAGCCACAAGTGATCGAGCTCAAACCCCAATGAGCTCACTATACGCCGGATATCGCGAAGACAGTGGGGACCGTATAGAACACGCCACCGAGAATATCATTGGCAGCAAGCGCACTCGCTGCAAACGGACCCAATACGCGTTGTTTCCGCGACTCGAGGAGTGCATTCTTCCCATACGCGAGATCATCCTGGGAGAGTGTGATCCTGTATATAGATCCCCACCCAGCGAACTCAAAGTCGCCACTCAGGTTTAAGAAGCGTGAAGGAACCGCTTTGAGCTTGAGCTCGCCGGATGTACGCGCACGTAGACGGCGCAGAACGATATCATATTGCCCTTGGTCAGGGCGTTCGGACCCGCGTGGGGCTCGCGTACGCGAGTCCAAGTCGACGGCGACTTTTAACAATGTGGTGAACAATATTGAAGTTCGAGCGCGACGCGTCATACGTACCACTGTTTCGCCATGCCGACAGATCTCCATGCGAAGGTGGAAAAGGACATTCCACCAATGTTGAGGGTGTGTCCATAGTACAGTACTGTAGACAGACCTACGGAGATTGCGTAGTCTTTTGTAGTCACCGACAAAGACAAGCCTCTCAACGTGCTAAGTGATCGGTACTTCAAGTTCGTTGTCATGGTGGCATAGCCGATACAATACATACTTAAAGCTACCGTAAAGGATCACTCCCTCCACCAAGGTCGTTCACAACGTAATAGCTGAAGAATAGCACCTTGAATGTGAGTGCGAGAGCACCATGGAGCGCAGCGACGAGTATGATGAGAAGTCGCGTAGCCTTGGCATCCGCCTGGAAAGCGACCCAAGTTAACCTGATCGACACGACGGAATAAAACGGCTCACGCTGGACAGAACAGGGTACACATTTGCTCCTAAATAGTAGCCAGAAAGGCCAAAGCCTGCGCCCACGAGAACCCAGCGCGTAATGGGATTAGGGATAACACACAGGATCTATTGTATCTCTGTCAGTACCCGCAATGCAAACAAGTAAAGCGACAGACAGAGATGGGAATCCATACGAATTGTGCATAGCCCCACACGCCGAGGGCATCCACAATGCCCCATTCACCGACACCCAGATATCGTAAGGCTATCCAGAGTGCTACTGGCACCCCAAAGGTGTATGCATACACAATTGTCGCAGCGAGGCCCAATAGGCCAAAGTTGTAGTCATAATCGGCGCCAGGGGCAGACAGATACTTCGAGATGCTGGCGGCGAGCGAGGAGGAGAGGAAGAGTGCGAGAATAAGTGTTGTGGAGACCCAGAAAGGCCCGTACAAGTCTGAACCGGCCGAAAGCGAGGTGAGATACGACGGAGAGAACGGGAGTAAGGTTGTGTAACAGCGCTTCAAAACTGTGGAAGTGTCGACGTCGAAATAAGGCTGGTAGTAATCGACTGACCAAAACCCGGCAGGACCTTTCGGTTCGTCGGTAGGATAGCCTATACCGAATCAACCAAGTTCTGAATGTACAACAAGGAATGTCAAAAGTGAAACTAACCACGGTCAACGTTGCGTGGTACAGACTGCGTTTCAGCGTGTGCTGCACCAAGGAATGCTGCAAGAAAGACCTCTAGCCCACTCCCCGTATGTACGTTATGAAATCGCTCACATTTGAACTGAAGACCCTCCTCACCCTCCTCTAGATGCTGCGGCAAGATAAATCGAACGTAGTGAGCACCTAGCGCACGTCACACTCACTTCATCTGCGTCCACGGCAACGTATGCCATTATTCGACGGGCTAATGTTTATCTCGGTGATGTGAGTGGTGTAGGGTGTCAATGAGACGAGTCTGGCCTACATTGTCTACAGGTGGCTTACGTACTGCTACTCATAGCCCTACCCACAAACGATACTTGGCAACCTCAGCCGCATTCTTGTCGATAATTTGCTGTACTTCATCACCCCACACCTCTACCGGGCGCCGGCACTTTCCAGCATTACCAATACCAAGACATTCTTTGAGATGTTTTTCTGCTTCCGCGAACTCAAAGACAGCGCAATTTTCCGGAGTCAATGGTTTTGAGGGATCCCAGCGAAGTAGTTGGGGTCGAGAAGGTACATTATGTGGTGGCACGATAGATCGTCCGAGATGCAAATCCTCGAATACGAGTGCAACATCATCTTCGTCAATGGGAAGTTTGCTGGACAGGAAGAGTATGAATAGTATACACCAAGTACCAACTTGAAAGTGGTGAAATGGTCCACGTACTTGATTTGCTCGCCGAGTAACTTGGACTCACGATGGAGCAGATCTCTAAGGAGACGCTCGTAGAGTTTTCTACGATTTTTAATAGGCAGGGGACTCAAAATCGGCTTGTTTGCCATCTCGCATATCACATAGGTGGCTATGTACAACCCGAACAAAGATGGCAAGGGACCTAAGAGCGTAATGAGGAAAAATAGAACGAATGGAAAGTAGGTGCGCACCGAGTACGGGCAGTATCCGGACTCTGAAATCATCGAATACTCCTAATTCCTTGACGTCGCCTTTCTGGAACTCTTCTTCAGGCAACGGTAATAGTTTCACATCACCAGGAACCTCGGTAGAATAGACCACCGGTATACCAGATGAGACGCCTTGAAGACGTAGTCTCCGTCTCACGGAACGCGCGAGCGGGTCATATATAGTGTAAGATATGTCACTGATCTGTACCCGAGTCGGGTCGCACTTGGCGCCCGCACCCATAGACGAAAACACCTATAAGATCAGGAATCAGATTGGGACACCGCCGCCCATCCGCAGGTAGCAGAACAGAATTACCTTGATGCCATGGTCGTGACAGTATTTGAGAAGGTCAACTTTGGTCGTGATATTATCAATAGCATCTTGGGCGGGCACAGTTGGATGAATTCATGCGTCGAGGACAAACCCGGCTTACCGATAACCCACTCAGCATCTTCCAGGAGTTTCCCGCCGTCTTCCTTTCTCCACATCTCTACCCGACTGTCAATTTGCACCCAACGCGAGATCTGTTTTAATGTCCGCTCGATGCACCCCACCTTTGGAGTTCCGACGTCAGCGAGCGTGGCCGTCGCATGTCGGTTCAAGGATGACAGAGTCACATAATCGAAATCGACCAACCGAATTTTCGATATGCCACTGCAAATTAGAAACAACCGACAATAAGCTCGCCCAGAATAAGACGGAGAGACGAAGGGTGGATATACCACCATGAAGGACTCACGATCGAACTAACATCACCGCAGCCCAACTACCAACACCACCGCAACCTACGATGATGACGGAGCCCGCGCGGACTCGGGCCATGCCCTCGTTACCGAAGAAGGCGTAGTTTCGCGCGAGTTGTTCTTTGATGAGGTCTTCATTGTATCCGCCGATGTGACTGGGACGAATGAATGTCTCTTCGGTCGACGCTTCTTCAGGTATCACCGGAACTTGACGGATTGGTGGCTCGTGAGCCGTTATGGACCGGAGAACGTCTTCATTAAGGTCTCTTCGTCGTTCGCTCCGGCGATACGCATTATAGGCGGTAAATAACGCGGAAGTAATCGCACAGGTAGACACCGCCGTGAGGATGAGCTGAGTTCGGTGAGACTGAGAAGGCAAGGCGTCCATGGCAGACATGGATTAATTTCCCGCGGACCCAATTTGAATGACATCTTGCGTTGCACGCCGTACACGTCTAAGTAACTAACCTATAGAGCCCAGCTCACGATAATAAATACCAATATAAGATAATGTCCGAGGCCAAGTACCGCTACACTGTAGATTATCTTCTGGCTTCCCTCAGTGGTCGGGGAAAGAATGCATAACTTGGCATCGAGGTCGTCATCTAGGTAACGTAAATGAGGGTACGTCGTTGAGAATTGATGATGCAAAGAGTGATAAAGGCGCCGACAAGTACGCCAGTAACAATACACGAGGCCGTCTCAAAGAAATGCGACCGGGCTTTCCGCGGCTTTCCTGCGCTATGCTCCGGGGACGGCAAATCAGACGTCTCCGCAAAAGTACATCGCTCTTTTTGCTGCTCTTGCTGCGTAATGACGGTAGGAGGATAGACGACCGTCGTCGGATTGGAATCCTTCGGGTCTCCAATGGGTCGGAGAATGGAAGCAATGTCCTGCCTCAGAGGCGCTGGAGCAGATATTACAAGGCTAGAATCAGTGGGCACCAAGCATTCGACAATGGAGGATGAGGTGGACGGCGGAGGAGAGAGGGGCGGGGTGGGTAACATCACGACGATGTATTCTGATTCCTCTTTGAGGTCGTCCCTCTCCTTCGCAGGATCAACCGTGGAAATCACTTCAGCTTCTTCGTAATCCTCCATGACTCGTTCTGGATCTGTTACAACGCTGCGCAACCTGCGAACTTCCTCATTCACTTCACTTTTCTGCTTCTCCCGAACCTCCTCGGCGACTGCTCGGACGAGGGACCGGATGACTGACCACACTTCCAGGTGATCCCGTGACCACCACTGGGCCGGCCACTGAGCGATCACGAAGGCAAGAGTACAAGCCGTGTCAGTCGCTGTCGAGAAGTCCTTTACAATGACTTGGTGAAACCATGGTCTGAGGAAGGCCATTGCCAAGCGGACAGAGCCTCCGGTTGCATCGTGCAGACGATGCTCGGCGGAGAGTCGCAGAAAGCGCTCAGACATATCTTGGCAAAATTGACGGAAGCTCGGTTTCCGTTCCATAGTATCCCAGGCGAGACCGTCCAACGAAGGAGAAATTGACTTGGGTTCGCAGGCTTGGCGCAAGAAGTAGGAAGGAAGTTTATCAATCAGGGAAAGAAGTGGGACAGAGGCCAGAACAGCCGGTGCAGGGATAGCCCCGTGCACGAGAACGTCTTGCGATTCCAACGCGTATCTGTACCACTTCCAGTAATCAAGGTGTCTCCTACGCAAGTGAATCAGTAAGGCCAATAAGGACAACCAAAGAAACTGGACTAACTCTTTGGGGGTACCTTTCCGCAGCAATTCCAATGCGGTAGCTGCCCGGCCGGCAAGCATCTTTGCATCTATTACAGCAATTTCAACGTCGTGCTTCAGGCCGACCCTATAACGGCGGGTAGCCTCCCAAATTGCCCAGACGAAGCTAAAGGTAGTGGAGATAAACGGGGACATATGGCGCTGAGTCCAGTCCATGTGCTGGGCGATGTCTTGGTACGTGCAAACAGAAGCGACGGACTCGCCAGGAGCAAGTGAAGAGTCTTTGAGCCGCTCAGCGGCTCTTGTGAAGTGCTCGTTAAATTTTTGCCCAATGAAGTAGGGCTCTGCGGCACTGTCGAAAATCTGAGAGTGGGTCTTAGGGGTATAAACGCGGAAGAGGAAGGGATTGTCTTGGATAAGAGCGTCAAAGGAGGATTCAGAGCCAAATCCGTACTGAGGGAGAGGACTGCCGGAGATCGGGCTCTGAAGCGTTTGAGCTACAAGCTCAGAATCGTGAACCGCGGTAGCCATCGTTGAAAGTCAGGAAGTCGGCCCATGATGGTGGGAGATGAAGGTTTTCTATCATGGAGGAGCTGGTCCTCGTGTTCGCCAGGTGTTATCATTGCCTATCCGGGGCGTATTCGAGGCCCAGGGCGTGAGTGATGCAGGACACGGCGTACAACACGTGTTGTCAATGAGGCTGCCTGCCAGTGCTGCTGGTGGACTCGGAAGGTCATCTTCATCATCGACGTTCAATTGACGACGCTGCGCCGAGCAGCAGATTTTGAAAACCTGATTCGAGCTGCAAGTCCTGGCCCGTACGCCCTGCCAAGCCCGAAACTGCGGACACCCAGTAGTGGGTCGCTTCACTTCGTACTCGGCTCGGCAACGTGCACAAATGACCTGAGCTTCAAAATCATCCTCATGTACTTGGCACTGCCTTTGCTTAGCCATCAATGCGCCCCCGAAGAAAAGTAGGTGTAAAATATATCATAGCCGCATTGGAGTGTTATCCCAGGAAGATCATTGCTGGCCATAATGCTGCATGTTTTGGCATCCAAGTCTCGTCAGACGCGGCAGAATCGGTAATGAGCTTATCTCTAAGCGCTAAGTACCGAACGTTCTCTACCAGAACAAACCTGATGTTCCAGTGCAGTGTGCAGTCCAAAGGGTCCGATGTGACATTCTAATCAATTCCGACAGCGCTTCGCAAACAGGGAGAACGATGAGCGGGATGGTTGTGAACATCGTGTCTCAATCTCGCAAAATTCCTAGGAAATCTGGCCTTGGCATCGTTTCCATACCGGGTATGTAACTACTACATGCTTAATGACAAGGAAACCGCGCGAATCCGCAGCTGGACTTCGTTGAGTAACAGGTGGAGTAACTTTGCTTCTTATTATGGATCTTGGCGGCCAGCTCCTCAGGCTTGCTTGGTTGCTCGACTAATCGGTACCAGCAGCGCGGGCCTCGGAGAGCTGATCACCGTTACTCAGCACTTGGCCTAGTCATCGTCCTGTGGCGTTTATGCGGCATATCGAGCTTTTTTTACTTCATTTGTAACAATGTTGCGTGACTATTCATTGGCTCTCTCTGCATAGAGGTATTTATGCACAATGTGAGCGAATTCGAGTCGTTTCACCACACTGTCACAGGTCGTGGATGGTGAGTACGAAACATCACGTTGTGTCTCACTCCTAATTATCCAAGGAGTATCGTGATCAGGATCTTATGCCCAAGCCGATCTTGGATTTCTTGGCGGCAGGAAGTCATGTCGCGACGTCAACTTGATCACATATGTATGGCCCTTTCCGCAGTTATCTTAACCCCGTTCCATTGCCGATGTGACCATGCCGATCTTTTAGAACCTGAATCTTTTAGAACTTTCTCAATGAAGTATCCGAGGAGCACGCAATGAGGATATAAAGACGTGAGCTAGTTTCGTTCGACTCCTTGAATGATTAGGCCCTGTCCATCATGGCCGCATTGTACCGCCTAACTGCTTCTGCTACCCTCGATGCTACTTCTCGTAAACTTGTTTCTGCGTCTCTCAGCCATTCGGCCAGGTTATCTTCTGCCGTTCTTTCCGCTGAACAGTTTCAAGGTCCCGTTCCGCAGATATTTGATGTCTTTGACGCGCCTGTGCACCTTCGAAAGAGGATGGCCGAACCCGAGCCACTGAAGGTGTTGAACTCCCTCTCCACTCCACATGCAACAGCTCCTTCGCACTCGAGGAGCTTTTACAGCGCCGCCTTAGACTTACCGTGGTCCCTTCCCCCACCTGTCACTTTTGACGGCCCTGCTTGTCCTCCACATATGTCACCATCGACCCTAAAACGACGCCGTTTGCAACGTCAAAATGTATCACACTTTCCAAGAAGACTCCACGGGTCTTCCACTGGCACTGTGTCATGTACCCAATTCTTGTCCCAATCCGAACCTCTGTACAGGTTATTTGATGGTCCATCCCGTGTCACCCGTTATCAATACCCAACACCGCCTAACGAGGTATGTCGCAACGCGAGTTCACTGCTCCATATATCTCTGATCTGTTCGCCAGCGGTCCTCCCTCGCATATATGTCCTTGGCTCTCTGTTTATCCAGCGCATTCGGCTGGCTCGTGTTCAAGGACAACCTAGATCTCTTCCAAAACAAAAAGAGCAGATCGGCATAATCCCACACCTGCTTCACCTGTTACTGCTCGACCACAACATCTGTCTCAACATGGTAATTATGCTGATTGATTCATTGTTCGGTTGCGATGTAACGGCAATTGTACCTGCCAGATATATCACATAGAAGCCATGTTTGTTTCTAGACTAAATCCTCGCAAAGCCATTGGGCAGGTCGGAGGGAAAACGTTCACGGCCAGTCTATTTTTTCATTTGTCTCTTTCCCTCTGGTTCTACTTTTCCCTTTTCGTATTGCCGCGGTATCGGTGTTACACCTTAACATTATTCCTTTCCCTTGTCTGTGAACTAAATTGATGATCTATCATGCACATATCATGTGTACCACGTTGCCGTTCGTATACACGTTTCAAAATCACACACCCTACGATAGCATGTACGAATCCATGTGTATGTATGTACAGTCGTGTTTTTACCACAAATTCTCAAGGTACCAGATTTCATATTATTGGTAGTCATTTCCGCAAAGACAGATGACAGAAAGATACAGACTTGAACCGGCGGTCCGGCATTCCGAACACACGTCTGCCCCCAACAACCAGCATTCACGGAACCGAAATTTGGGATAGACGAGTTAAAGACGATGGGGGATTGGAAAGAAACAGGAGGTGGAAGAGGGATGAGTGGTGAGTATTAAGTCACATATCGAGAAGAAAAGAAGATGCATAGTAGATGTGAAGAGCAGGTAGAGGAAGACGCTGTGGAAACAACTTTGCCAATGCCCAGGCTGTCATTCGACGTCGTCAGCTATGAGGACAAAAGAGACACAAGACAAAGAGAGTAGATGCACCTTTGCAGTCGCCCAACGGTCAAAGCAGTTTTATCCGCACCAAGAATCACGATCTTACAGATAAAAGCGAGCACCAAAACCACAGAACGAGTTGCAAACTGGTAATGAGAGTAGGGGGAACGAGACAGAGAAGGAGTCGCAGAAACATCAAGGACGAGAGTCGATTTGACGTAGAAGGGCGTTAGTTACGGGTACGATAGATAGGATAAAGACGAAAGAAAGAGACGAACCTAGCCTGGCAATAAACTAGGCGTACTACTATAGCGTCCACTCAGGGATGATCCTAGTTGGAGACATTTGTGTCATGGGAATCGAGATGGGGTGGCTGCCACTAGCAATCAGTTATAACAGTCTCTAAGCACGAATGACTCAAAAAAACCGCTGATCATATCGACGACAGTGCATCTGTGCAGAGTTTCCGGTCCGAATTGCCCGGAATTTATATTTCTCACACTGCAAGCCGTGCCTTTTTGAGTTGCCATGGTCAAGCTCAAGATCAGAGCAAACTCAAATTGTCAAAGCGCCTCGATGCTAGAATGCGACATTTCATTTCAGGTATGCAAGCCAACATTAAACGCCAACCCCTATAACAGTTGCGCATCCCCGCACCGGTGCTATGCATGTTTCCACAACTTTCCAGGCTGTAAGCGCGACCGGAGGGTTCTCAAGGCACCGAAGGCAGGACGTCGAGGTCTCTGGTAGACAGCCTTTTCATTTACTGTGCGTTTGATGGAATCACTGGCACTGGCATTCAATCATCTTTTGCTATTAGGTCACGATTCACATTATCACGTATTTCGAAGTCGGCTGACGGAGCTTGAACAGATGTTTAGACCGGTTGATAAACACGTTTCATTCGTCTCACGTTGATCCACTCCTGCTGACTTTCTGGTTTACGCACAGGCAAGTGGTCCCGGAGCTACTTTAATACCGAACCGTACTCACCCCTATATGTGATTTCCAGGTTCACACAACATGCGACAATAGTGTCGCCGGCGGCCGCGGAGGTCACATTACATTTTCCTGTCAAGTGCTTACCATTCACCCATGCCCCGCCATGGGATTCGGGCGTCGCGCTCGATGAGAAACTGTTGTGTCGATACGTGGTTTCAGAAAAAATTCTCGAGGTGCTGACCAAAAAAAAAACGGTAAAAGATAGATTCATGAGGAAATAACACCACCTACCCCGCAGAGAATTACTCGACACATAACCAAGGTACGGAGACTGAAGCCCCCCAACTCAGTAGCTAGGTTGGTTGTAACACACGCTTGTTATCGCCACCACCTGTGTTCCGTTGTACACTTCCCGAACGGAACGCCAAAAACTACATGACAAATTCTCTTTCCTACGCGCCTTCTCCGGATTGGTCATGATCGTCTTCTCCTTGAAGTCGTGTGCTCCATAGCCTGAGCTCGTCCTGTCTTCCATGCACTCCCACCTTCATTGTTCTCATCACTCGGACTTAACTAGTGGAGTAGCGACGATTGTCGCCACTGTGGCATTGAACTAACACAGGCACTCGGTGTTATTTTGTAAGGTCAACCTTTATCATGATTCAAAATCTCAACACCTGGACGTCACGGGACGTGTTATTCGTTATGCGCCGGCATAGCTGGAGCTTCAAGCTTCAAGTTACTCCTTTTGTGCCACTTCATTTGTATTCTTGAGCCGGCGGACGCAGGTGCAAAACCCGATCGCAGCACGTGTGTGGCAATGCATTTCAAATAAAATTGACATGAGCCTCGGACACGGGCGATTTAGGATGTCTTGAAACGGTGAATGTCAGCTAGTCGACCGACTTCCACGAGGCACTACCAAAACCACGTTCAATATTCAATGCTGAACGGTTACTACGTGACGCTGAAAGGGTATTTCAGCTGCAATCTATACCGTGTGCTTGTAGTTTTCTGCGCGCACAAATTGGCCTCAGAGTTATGTCGCTGGTTAGAAAAAATACTCTAAGGCCCGTGGTAACTATACATACGATAGAGCAAATGCTAAAGAATCACGATTGACGCACTTGTAAGAAAGATATGGTGCCTACTAGTACATCTCCTGCTGTCATATCGAGGGAATCCATCGTCTTCACCGCCCCCATGAGCAACAGCACAGCCATGAGGGTAACGAGGTCGACAGGGCACTATACACCGAACCTTCCTGGTGCATTTCAGTAAGTTACTGATAATACAATTCGAAGAAATGAATCTGACTTCAGCAGGAGGCTCGGTCACATAGTACGCTTCTTCTTCCTAGCACGAAGTGAGTGACAAAACATATTTACATTCTGGAGAGACATACATCATATGGATATGGCTCTATTGGGTAGTCCATGGAACCTCGTCCGCTGCCAGAAGCATTCTGATTTGGGCGACTGGAGATAGCAGAGTCGGCACGAGATCTGTGCTGTATAGTGCAATGAGTGTCCGTGAGACATACACGCAAAGCAACATCCTACGATAGACACTGAGCTAGCTTCAGGTGTTGCAACTCGATCTAGACTTTTGTTGCCCATAGTTATAAACGACCATATTTGCCTCGCGAAATTTTGGTTCCCACTACGATCCGAATCAGTACGGACTGACTCAGACGAGTCAGAAGCGTCATAGGAAGGTCTCTCGGTAGGGCGTATGGTGGATAAAACATCGGGAAACTGTGAGGCAACATAGGTCGAACTAGATGGCGCTACCTCGGCAATGGCGTAAGATGATGCTGGGGGAGGTGGCTGAAAGCATTGTGAATGCGGCGTCGAATCAAGAGTTCAGTCAGTACAAACCTCATCATCGCTGAGAGGATTGACCAAAGTTCGATTGGAGACCCTAAGCGGATATTCAACCTCAAGCTTGCATGCATAGTGGTGAAAACTAAGTCTGATGGAAGTGAACGGACTCGCACCTCCGTGTTACGGAAGCTGTGGCGCTCCACAGATGGTTCATCCTGATGGATACCCAAAATCGGGAATCTGTTAGGTAAATGAACAGGTTCTGGAGCTGACGGGATATCTGGCACAGATACAGCAGGATCTTGTCTAGACGCGTGAATTCTGTTCACGGATGGGGACGGGTCAAGGGTCGCGGAAGCCTGAGGGTCACTGGGCAGCGCCGCAGCCTGCTGTAGCGGTGCGACAGGAATGTGGTGAGTAGCAGCAGTCGCTTGTGCTGGTGGTCCTTGATTGGGGGAGACGACATTAACCACCTCCTGCTCAAGATGTGGCATATTTTGGGTAGAGGTAAGGTTGGGTTTCTGAGAGGGGCTGAGGGAGTGCATGGCCAAGCTGACACCGTTTTCGCTTGGGAAACGATCGGTGACATCCAATGCACGAGTGAATGACCGTAGCATCCTTCCTGTATTAAGCATAAGAAAAAGTTAATACGGGTTTAGTGGATAAGAGCCTTAACAATGTAGAATGGGGGTCTGGCGAGGAAACCTGGTGAGATTGTTCAGAGGACTATCGATTCGTAGTTTCCGCTTGAAATTCAAGTTTGAAGTAGATCAGAAGAACTTGTCGGCGATGGTCGGCAAGGGATGCCGAACGCAGCCTAACGGTGCGTACTGAGGCCGTTTTGTAATACCATGCCCCTGGAGTTACTGTTCTTGAGCTTGAACGCCCACCTTGTTTCAAGAGTCGGTCGCAATTGCCATCCGGGTCCGGGTGCTCGGACTACTGGCATTGGGAAACTGATATCCGCACTTCTAGATCAACCAAACATATCAAGCGCGTACGAAAGGATTTGATGAGAGCCTACAGCTTACCTGGATAAAAACTGGCAGTTCAGCACATACGGTCGCAGTGACCCGTAGCACCACGTTAAGGAAAGCTGTGCACTGTTTGTTATGTACTAATATTAACACATGCCACCCATTGACAAGGTCTCAGACTGGAAACTGATCAAATTTTTTTAGTACATATGGTGCAACGGTTTCACCTCACGGGTCGAATACTGCCGCGTTTAGGAGCCTCTTAGGTGAGTACTTGAGTACTGAGGCTTCTGGTCATTTGACCAATTGACCAACTGTTCTAATGTATTGTGCAGCTTCCTCAGCAAGTTGTTTCTAACGCCCTCCACACATTTCTGTCGTGTCGGCGCGTCCGCTCCGTCTCCTGGGCTGTCCGTTGTGACTCGAGCTCGCCTTGTTGGTGGGTCTACATTACTCGCTCGCTGTACCCGTTCACGATCAAGTACTGACGTGTTCTCCAGAGTCCACTTCTTAGGTCAATTTCGAGGGTCCTCATCGCCGTCTCGTCAACCCCTTCGCTCTGTTTGTATGGAGCTGTCTCTGGTGAGCACTGCGCGTTCGATCGTTTGTTCTCCTGATTTTGTCCCTCGTTCGCACTGGCGGCCATCCAGAAACTTCATGCGACCCCAATCACTGGCAACAAGCTGAAGACGCGGTCGAGTCTGCTCTGGATGATCTTGAGGCAACCGGTGTTCTTCAGCACGCCAATTGAATGAATATTGATGAACTCCTCGACCTGGCTGTGGAGGCACATCATGTCTTCGAAGCAACGGACGAGAACGTATACGAAGTGGTAATGGATGCAAAAGGGGCACAGGAGAGAGGTTGGACAAAGGTGGCAATGAAGACGGCGAGATACAGTTGTCGAACCAGCACCCTCGCACAAGGAGTTTCTTCAAGCGACACTAGGGATTCAAAGAAACACGAAGGACCTGAATGAGCCTCTTGCTCGCGAGGCGGAGACAATTTTCTAGAGGCTTCGTTTGCATGAAGGATGCGTGTCGTCGAGATGCAGGGTCTGCACGACACCGGGTTAATTAGCTATTTTGTTCGAAAGGATTAGCTATAACACTATTACCACTAGAAGCTCGTATGGAAACCCTTTTGTTTCCTTGTCGATGACAGTCATGCTCCTCGTAACGGCCCATATGGACGTTTCCGAAGGGCATGGGTTAGGAGGGAGTACTGAGTCTGGCAGGGCAGTCACATCAATGAACGTACAAAGCGCTGGCGGCAAGGATGCGTACCCGGTTGCCGAAGTCGGAGCCTTTGTCGATGATCACTAGCACTGCCAGCGGCTCCGCCTTGAGCACAGGTATCTTTCCGTGAACGTTCTCCACGCTTACCACGAGTCACCGACGCAAAGTGAGTGCTAACGGTCACGCTGTCCTGTCTCGCGTCGCCTCGCGTTCACCGACACGATTCAGACGATCAGAGTACGTATGTAGAGCATAGGTCGAACATGGGCCTCCCCCGTTCTGATCCTCTCACAGGCAGGTACACGCGCTCGCAAGGAGCCTAGGGCCCCAGGAACCGGGTCGTGATAAGCCGGAAACAAGCAAGATATTTTCTCCCAGCGATTGTGTTTTGCCACTGTGACATGCCATCATCACATTGCTTTCATAAGTAGGCACATCTGCAAACCTAAGCGCTCATTCAGCTGCTCATTCAGCGAATTTTTTTGGTTAACTCAGGGAGGGATTACGAACATGCCTTATATGGACTCATGGCATTGGGTAATTCACGTTGCTCTAATTTTT
>JBBPLQ010000492.1:0-20758 GCA_038089855.1 Royoungia palumana
ACCAGCTTACCTATCGTCCCATCCATCTCTCCTTTCTCCTTTTTTAACTCCTCGATCTTCTCTCTTAATTTTGCATTCTCCTCTTCAAGATCTCGCATTTTCTTCTTGTCTTCTCCTTCAATACTCTCCATCCCATGTATGTCCATAGAAATATCATCGATTCTCCTTCCATCATCTATATCCATGCCTTGATCTGACTGATCGTCACTCGTTTCTACTCTTGATTCTCCTTCGCCTGTTCAATGGATTAGCACCATGCATCATACTTTCATCCACGTACTTCGCATGCGAATCATCATCAATGTTCGCTCTTGACGCACTCTCATCTCATTCAGATAGTTGCTGGTCATTGTATGATGAAGGACTAGATGTAGTCGGTGAAGGTTATTGATGTATCTATTTCCCACAATTTGACATATGTGTCGAATTGCGGGAAATTATAGCTAAAGTAAATGACTTAGACTTTCCGCGATTCGACACATATGTCAAATTGCGGGAAATATAACTAATGTAAATGCTTTATATTTCCCACAATTTGACATATGTGTCGAATTGCGGGACTTGATTACAATATTATGTACCATTTACATCATATTTTACTTTATTGTTTTCCCGCACTTGATTTTCATCCTTATTGCGGTACAATATGTGTCTAAATAGCTAGCCAAACCTCAAACTAAGCCTAATCCATTTAGAAAATACTAGTAAAATTCGCTTAGAAACCACTACAATAGATGGTACTTGCAGGTATTTTATTTACCTTTATTCTTCATTTCTACTGTAGAACTTGAACCTCATACCACTTGTGAGGGAGTGTTGGAGTTTTACACTCGGTATATGGTTGTTAAGCCGCTGGCTTATGTAAGCCCGTGTGTACTTAGCGGAGCATCTATAGGTTGGGTGGAACTCTTCAAGGAGGGTTAAGCAGGTTCAGAGCGTAGTTTTGTCAATCAATGGCCATATGTAGGAATCTACGCTCAGCCGAGACACGAGGCATGCGAAGATTTAAGTCTATGCGTGAGAAGGAGACAGGCTCGCATTCTCTCTTCTCTTTCTTCTCGCACTCCTGTCGTAGCAGTAATCTGTCGATAGTGCTAGTCCTCGATACACTCTTTTTGCACCCTCCTGCCACACCCACTCATGAGCTGCCTCCAAATTATCCCTTACCGCTCAATTTGTCCGACGCTGCGTCGCTCGACTCCTGTCAGGACGAGCTCAGCTGTTTCGGCGCCCAACCCGCCCTCACAGCTCACTCCAGCCCGACAGGTTCAGGTCCAGTTTCGGGCCAGAAAAGCCTGGTGGCTTTTTGCCCAACCGTTCCAGTAACCACTCTTCAACATTCATTGTCTTTGCTCAACTTTCTGTTCCCTTAGTCGAAGCCAGGATATCGCAACACATAGATACTCGATCATTGTGCAGTTCAACAAGTGACAAATGGATTAGGTATTTGTCACCGTATTTCTAAACTAAGAATATGTGCATACTCATATTCATCAGCTAATCTCGGCTCCAGATCCTTTGCCGGACACTGGAGTTTAAAATCGTACCAAAAAAGGAATTGGGTTCTCCAAAAAGAGAACGATACTTGCCCTCCGGCAAAGGATCTGGTGCATTTGCTATAGGAAGGGGGTAGGTCCAGTCATGTGACTCTGTTGATACACGCCCCATGTTATTTTGACATTCAGTGGACGTCAAGGTTAATTTATGTCAGACTGATACTCAGTGGGCGGTGTGGCTGGGGTTTCTCGTCAAATGTCTCACAGAAATTATTTGGGAAAAGATTGAAAATGACGCACAAAAAATAATAAAAGTAAGAGATCTGAACACTCGACATCCCAAATCAATGGTCATACAGCATTAACCACTAGGCCACAAGGCTTCATCATTCTCTTCCCCCAAGGTAAATATGAGTAGTTTACAAGCCTCGAGATATATATGAGCAGTGAACAAGTGAACAGCAAAATCTACTAGTCATGCTAGTTCATGCCTATTTAATTACATTTACTGCAAGATGTCTTAGAAGTGTGTTGGGCAGATATGAAGTATGACAGAGATTTTGATTTGGCTAAGTCCATTAGAACTACTCATATTTACCTTGGTGAGAAATGTTGACAAAGGTCCTATGGCCTAGTGGTTAATGATGCAACTTGTGGTGTTGACTGTTCGAATCCCTCGCCCCTGTTATTTTTGATGCGCTATTTTCAATCTTTTCCCACACTGTCCACTGACATTAGCCTGATATAAATCAGCCTCTGGACGTAAATAGTGTGTATCAACGGAGTCACATGACTGGACCTACCCCCTCCTCTATCAAATGCACCAGACCTTCTAGGACACAAACGCGTGACTGAACCTTATATGTTTTTTGACCTCCAATTGAAACTTGGCTGTCACTGGGGTAAGGAACGCTTTGTGACCTAGAAGGTCGGGAACGAGACTAATTCGTCGGCATAAATCTGGCACACAAATGACTGTCTGGTGTCCTTCAGAAGTTCGTTACCATACATAGTGATATTACTCTGTTGACAGAGCATGGTATTCCATAAGGAACAGTTGGCTATTTACAAACCCTTTGTCAGCTGTGCATTCCAAGCAAAGCGGCCTCATTGACATCAATCATCTATGCCTGTCTTTTTTTGGGCACCGCATCTGATATGGGCGCAGATAGCAAATCATGCATTTGTTCTATTCAATCGACAGCATGTAGACCACGAGGCAGACTGTCAGCGAGCGCGGGAATCCCCCTGGGATGCAATGTACCCTGTCCAGGGTGGAGCCTGGGTCAAGGGCAATAGAAAAGCTTCCGTCAATGCTAACTGCCCTATTGAAAAACCTGGTAGTAACTTGTACTGTACGCACACGAACCACAATTTGTTTGGTGGTTCACAAATTTGATTCGTAGCCTAGAGGCTAGTATATATGTGTCATTTTCCCAGCGGAAAACGCTATCATTCGTTCTGAAATTTGATTCCACAGCAACTTTGTGTAATGTCACGAACAACTCGGAGGCTGTTGCCGACCTCCTGGTTTCTGCAAGGCAGCACGGCTCTCACCGAAGGACTTTGCGCAGAGTGCCGGTCGATGTATTATAAGACTCAACACTGAACAAGAAAGTTGCTCTCCCATTGGATAGGCTCTCACTCCGTCACGCAAGAGTCGGCATGGAATATTTCCTGAAGTTGCTTAGGGAAGTACTTGGAAACTTTCTTTCTGTTATTCTACGTGTCACCTCGTGGCCGTCAGTGTTTCCTCCACAACCGTCCCTCACACAACCTCCGCCCGCTGGGATAACATTTTGCCCGGCCACTCACCTCGCAAACCCGTTCCCAGAAAAAGCTCGCATTCCCCCATTGGAGATCCTGCAGAAAGCATGTCCAGACGTGTATCCCAGATGCAAGCAAACGTTGCATTGCTCTCTCGGCGGCACTGCGGACATCATCCCTCAAAGAAACGGCTTCGTTCATACTGTCCTCGAATGCTACAACAAACACAGAGCGCTCGTCCTGCGCCCCGACGACGTCTGGCTCGCCATCATGGTCCAGTTTTACTGTCTTGTCAATGGTCGTGCCGAAGAATTGCGGTCGTTATTTGTCTTGCATGAGGGCAAGGAAGAGGTAACGGTGAAAATCAACTGCGATCCACGAACTCCGGAGGATATGGACAACCTCGTCGGGGTATTTGTTGAAAATCTGTCTCTGGCTGCCCAGGAAAAGATCATCGATCCAGAGCTCCGTAACTGGATGCTCCCCGCATTCTCGACAACGACCAGGACAGATCTTGTCGCCACGGCTTCCGTAATGCTAGGAACAGTGAAGGAATACTTTTCATTCCGCATCATGCTTCTTTGTGGAATTCCTCGTGTCACTCTCCTTGGCGAGAAGCAAGACTGGGAAGAGATCGTCAACAGGGCAGAGAAGCTGAAAGAGTTTGGCAATGATGCTGTGGAATGGCACCACCTGTTGCACCCTGTGCTGACCAGATTCGCGCGCGCTTTCGACGAACCCTCCCATCCTGACAACCTCGAGTTCTGGAACAGGGTTGCCCATCTGGAGAGGCTAGGGAGTGGACCTACTTGGCTTTCCGGCTGGATTACAGCTTTCATGATGTTTAACGAGAAAGGTAAATGGATGGGCGATGCTAGTAAACAGGTAGGTACCTTTCTTCCATCGAACGTTGAGACACCAATTCTCAATCATTCTTGTGATCAGTCATTTGCCTATGATTACTATAAGGAAGAGAGGGAACTCGTGCTCGACGGGGTGGGTTATCCGCTTCTCGATAGCGGGGACGTTCCAGCCGGATATGCCCAGGTGGACATCATACTCCAGGTGGGAGAAGAGGGAGAGGATCTCCCCACCACCCTGGTGGCTGGCGCTATTGGCACACGGATCCAAAGCAGCAGAGATAAAACGTTGTCGGAGACAGGAGAACGAGATACTGCTGTACCCGAAATCGCATGGTGGTGGTCACTCAAAGGAGAAGTTCCAGAGCAATCTGATGCGGCGCCACCAGCCGCTTGGGATGATGAACCGGCCTCGGACGATGAATCTGGGCCGGAGATCTCCAGGAATGAGTCAGTGGAGAGCTTTACCCATAACCCACCAGAAGAGTATGAGACTGGGATAGCGTAGCGTTCGTGTCATGGATCCTGGTTCCGATATATGTACACCCTTGCTCCCCTCCGCAGCGCCAAAAGTATGATACATCATTGCACAGCAGACCGGTGTCATGCGTTATCGGTCATAACTGGATACAGCAGGAAGCCTTGTAACGTTATCTCCAAGGATGAATAAGTACTTGCTGTTCGAAGTCCTGTGTTCCCACCACATCCCTTCTCCGTATCGGTTCTTGCATCATCAGAGATGGGGAAAACGCTTTCAGTATTACTCTCTCAGCCTTTCTCAGACCTGATCGATGTGACGGAGGATGAAACACCCACTACGACTCGGACGCCAGGGTAAGCATATGTCACAGGTATCAGCAGCAAACATACTCACCTAGTGCCATAGAGCGACGAATTCAGACGTGTAAGTCGGTGTTGTTTGATCTTGTATTTGGGCTCGAGGCCTGACAGTGATGCTGGCCATTGCCTAGCGAACCCACCCCGCAGGAACCGACTATGCCAGAACCGCTCCTCCGAGCACCCTCCGCCCCTTACGAGCACAAAAAGCGACCTCCGTTTCAATGGAGAGTTGTAGATGCCCGAGCATTTGTGCACAGAGGCGTCATCCGAGTGGTTCAGGTGGACGACCTGGAAGATCTAGAGGTCATAGCGATCTCTTATGCATGGTCAAACGACATTAAAAAATGGAGAGATAAACTCGTTCAGATGGGCACCGGACGCACGTACGAATACAAGATCCCTCGGGGTTCCGATCGCATCTCCCAGGCATTGGCGGGCGGTGGTTTCCCGGACATGAGTAGCACCGACCAAGCCTCTGTCTCACGCGCTCATCTCTTCTTCACCGCTGTCGCGTTCCTCGTCTTCACTCGGGGAAAAAAGTTTTTCTGGATGGACATATTATGCATCAACCAGGATGAAAAGGATGAAAAGGGGTTCTTCGTACCACAAATGGCGACACTCTATCGCAATACCTATGAGACGCACGCGTATCCGTCAGGCACTGAAATCGCCCCGTCCGTCCTGCACGAGAGTGTCTACAAACCTATTTGGGAGACTAGAGCGTGGACAGTGCAAGAACATATCCTGCCGAAGAGGGTCATGTTCTGCTATCTCTTCATGGGTGATGTCGCGGACGAGGTCCGCAGCGTCGCTGGGCACAATTCTTCGGATGACGAACCGGAGGTTGACAGGCAGCTGGATTCCCCTGTGCTGGATCGTTTCCAGTATATACACGGCATCTACCTCCTTAGACGGGGTGAGCACGTCATGACGTGTCATATGGAGCAGGAGGGGCCATTCGGGAACTTTGCTGGAGGGGTGATGAGCAAGCTGTTTCCCACATCCGACAATTCCGGTATCGATGATTGGGACATGGTACGCCAAGCGGCGTCGCGGAGTACGATGCACAAAGACATTGTATACATGCGAGAGCATGGCGACCCAATGGCGAAAGCACGGTTGTGTCTCGAGATGCTGCCCATGCGGAAGTCGATGTGGCCGGAAGACATGATCTACTCGGCTCTCGGTGCGTTCGACATGAAGGATTTTGTCCCCCAATACGGCATTGGGTTCGAGGAGGCTAGATTACGGGTGTTCGAGGGCATGGGGCCCGCTATGCTTGCGCATCTTCTGGGACTAGACTGGGGGAGTAACCAGGATGGCGTATACAAAGACTCATCACTCCCGAGGATCGAACAGGGAGCCCCCACTGTCGGAGCAACATATCTCAAGTCATCCATCCTCGACTGCAAATATGACAGGACCATCGGTCTAAAGTTGGGTTGCAGAGCTGAGAGATGGCGGATCTGGAAGCCTGCGAAGGATATCCTCAGCATGACAACACTCACCAGATATATAATGAAGAACGATCGACTGATCGTCATACAAGGGACAGGCTATAACCAAGAATCACTCGTTCCTACCCCTTCATCAGCCTCCACCTCCACCAGTCAACCGGAGCACGTCAGGAATATTGTCATAGATGGCTCATCGATCGGAATCAGTGACAAAGAGTATTTTGACCCGGAGGCTCAACCTTTCGAGCGGCTCGTCGAATTCGTCGAAGTCGGGCCCTGCCATGGTACCCCATTGGTCACCCCAGTTGCCAACACACCAATCTCCCTGGTGGTACTATGCACCCATCGACCAGAGTCAGGAAACCACAGAAACATGGGAACAGCGCTCATAGCAGACATGGATGGTTTTACGAGCGAGTTTGTGGACATAGTGATCGAGTAGGGTTGTCTTTCGACCCAGAGAGTCGACGTTCGGGAAACTGCAAATCCGGTTGGGGCGGCCGTTCAACTCACATGCTAAACTTGCTTTCTCTAAGTCCATTCGCGTGCTTATGCTCAGGCTGACCTTTAGGCATGATTAAGTTTGCAGTCATACATCTAGTAATCCGTAGTCTTTGTACGTAGCACGATACCATTGCAGGTTTTCATCCGGTGGAGCCGACGGGAGCTAAGGGCGTGGGTTGTAGGAAGGCGTTTGCGAGTAAGGGAGAGGCTGACATCCAGGAAGGGTTCATCTGACGGCCGATCAGAGAGTCACGAACAAGAGTCAGGGATGCACCAGTCGTCTCGCTGCTGACCGACAAGACGACGGTGCTTGATGCATTGATGCTCTGTTCGCTGGTTGATCGAGAAGGCCGCGGGACACCGGATTTAGAGCTTCATACGCGGAACCCGCTCGGAAGGAACGTGACATCGAAGGTCGTGGGAATTGTCGCTCAAAGCTACCACAACACCGGTTGCCGTGTCCAACACGCCGAGATATGCTTTCCAGTCCCCCTCATGTCGACCGAGAACGGCACCTATCGCATCCACTCTGTCCTCATCGTCGGGCGTGTAAATCCATACCCCGTACCGCCGCACACGTCGTTTGGCCATCCTCGTGGCATTTTTGGCGTGCCTCACGCTTGCGTGCTTTGCGTACGCGTACTGGTTATATTCGACGAGGTACAGTCATCCCCCGTCTGTACGTATTCTCTCGATCTCGCTCATTCGGTCTTATACAGTCAACTTGTCCCGGCACGATACGCCGGAAGGGCATGGCCGCCATACCAGGATCCTGCCTCATTCCCACTTAACATCACGCTCGGCATCCTTGACAAACCCGACATGCGGTGCCGTTTGACCAGCACCGAGTCATGCACAGCAGTGCAAATGGACACAACCTATCTCACCTACCTGCCCCACGGCGGTATTCACAACCAACGCATCGCCCTCAAAATCCCCTCACACTCGCTTTTCTTCTTAACCGTACCCTCCTCGTTCCACTCGCTCGTCTTGGTTCTAAACCCTCCGCTACGTCTGCTCTCACGCACTCGCCCGGATGCTCCAACCGAGTGATAAACAGCAAGGACGGAGACATTGTGCACATATCCCAACGGACATACCACCACCGGATGAATGCGTAGGCTGCTTGGCATACCGTGGGCATGGCTCGTGGATTTGGGGCCCGGCAAGCTCTTGTACGCGTCTCAAACCAGACCATGGAGTGGATGGAAGAAGGATTGGGCGTCCGTCCCCGACACCGAGCCACACGAGTTTCAATTTGTGGTCCCGCGCGAGACGGCAACAAATACCTCCACACCATTCCGATCGATACGCTCGCCGCGGCATCTGAACGTCTCATCCAGCTTGGCACACTCTTTGGTTCTTCACGGCTCCGACTCAGGAAGGCCGAGAATCAACGGTTTCGTAGCGACATAAGGCGGTATATGGTCTTCACGAACGCCGCGTTGACATTGGCCGCGGAGAGGATTAGGGAAACCTTTGGAGGAATGTACGTGGCCGCACACGTCCGTGTGGGCGATGGCCGTTTCCGAGCAGGTGCACGGAGAAACGTGAGGTTCGTCTGGTGGAAACTCGTACGGGACGTTTTGGGGTTGGATGCACAAACGGTGTTGATGCTGGAAAGACGCGTCCTGCCCCAAGTAAAGACGGTCGCTGACAATGACGATAGCGAGGATGCGAATATCGAAGATATATTGGTGCCAGAGATACCTCCGGACAATCCTAGCCTGAGGATACCCACCCGCAACTCCCACCTCTTCCAAACGCGTTCTTTCCCAAGTTCTCTTGCCGCAACCCATTGCATACAGCACGAAGCCTCCAGCGTCTCAATGTCCCGATCTTCATCGCAACCGACGCAGAACACGGGCTGGACGACCTACTATTGACTCCCCTGATGCGTACGTTTCCATGCGCGTTCACCCTGGTGTCGTTTAAGAGCGGGACGACGGTTCTGGATGGGTTGTGGAGCGGGTATGACGGCGCACCTTTGGCTGGGCATGTAGCACCGATCGTAGATGCGTTGGTGACGTGCAAAGCATGGGCAGTAATTGGGACCGAGGGAAGTACGTTCAGCCGATACGTAGAGGACGTGTTACGGAGGGTTGGGATATTGTAGAGAGGGGTCAACAAGATCGTGTCTGAGATGCATCGGCTGCAATTTTCTATAAAAGAGCTTGACTGAGCCTTAAGATATTACCAAGCCTTGCGATGGACTACAACTCTTCTCTCTTCCACGCCCGTGGACACGGGTGACTCGCCTGCATTTCGGAGGTGGCTTAAAAAGGCTGCTGTACTGACTGGTATTGGCATCACTCGCTAACGTGGCTTCGAGCCAGCAACACGTTCGTTGCGAAAAGTGGAAGACCGAGCTGATGAGTTATAGTCCGTCTTCATTGAGACTTCGGCACTGGACGCCTTGCATGTCAAGTCAGCATTCTCACTGGTCAGTGTACTACCGATATGCTGCCCCGGAGATATTAACATGTGCGCACAGATATCTACTAGGGTTCATCCGAGAGGGTCCTAGTCATATGGCAGTTACCCGCTCTTGCGCCTCCTCCAGACAAGACACGTCTTTGAAGATGATTTCATTTGGATGAAGGACAGCGAGATCATGCTCCCAGACAACAAAGGAGATCCGGGTGGGGCCAGGCCCGATGGGACCGTGGGCCGCTCCGAGTTCGTCCAGATATACCCCAAACGGGGTATTATTACAGTACAAGATGGCTTCCGAGAGCGGACAGCGTTTCTTGGTGGGCAACCATGCCTGGATGATGTTGTCGTTAGAAAAAGGACGACCATCTCGGGAACCGTTTATGTGGCGCAACTAATGTATGTTGTCTGTAGTCCCGTCAAAGCAACTGTCCCAGAGATAGCCGAGCTCAACGTTATCTAGAGGACGTTGAATAGTACGACCCCTGATCAGGTGCGCGTCGACTAAGGTCCAGGACATGGAGGGATGCACAACGTGACCCGAAGTTTTGTATGACCCATAGTCGTATTCGGAATCGTGAGTACCACTAGCAAGTACTACAGTGGGGAGAGGTGGGAGATGGGACAAGACAAGCACACCTGTCACTCCTATTTGGACGGACTAAGAGATGTTAGTTTGTCCCATCTTCCTGAAACGCTCCGTCTCGAGTTCAGCTTCCGTTTCCTTTGTAATGGCTTCTGCCCATGCGTCAAACCCTCCCTTATCAAATGCTTCTGAAAGTCGCTGTTGTGCCGCATCGTGATCGAAGGTGGTCGGGAACGAGAGCAGATTTTGTGGCGCGGTTGCACCGAGAACAGGATCATCAGGAACTGGATCCAGAGCAGTGGGCCTCCGATATAATCTTTCTGTCAGAAGCGGCATAGATTTTGATACCAGCACACGCATGTGAGCAGCAAATTCTGTCGTCTGTGAAACTCGATAAGTAGCAGGGTATTCTCGTTGTTCTACTATGGACTCACATCGCGCGCACCCAAATAAGCCATGACACCCGCAATGGATGCGGTTGCACTTGATATGACGATGGCAGTAGCGATAGCAAACGCCTTGAAACCGTAGAGGGGCGCGTTGAATGAGTCAGGTCCTATCTGCAACGGTCGGGGGGCGCAGTCGACAGGCAAGGGTGACGAAGTAGGGGGTTTAAGAATACGGAGAGGCCGTACTGAGGGTACTTGAGCGCTTCCGCGTCGAGGAGGGGCTGTTTGGACAGTTGAAGAATTGGCCTTGTACCTACGAAGCAGGACGACGGGGAGCACCATTGCTACCGAAGAAAACGCAATCTAAACGTTGTAGGGTTAGTACCATAAGGGCCGTTGGGGACTACCGCGTACGAGGGAGTAGGGTATCCATCGTGGTCGTTGAGGTCGAACTTCGTCGTCGGTGTCGGACATGACAATAAGTCAGCACAGCCATCGAAAGCTATGGTCTGTGCTACCACCATCACCACCATGGCCACTATCTTTCCCAACGAACTCTGGATGAGCGTCTTTGAAGAGCTCGACTCTCCGAGAGACATCGCCTACGTCGTACGCACAAGCAAGCGCTTCAAGTCTCTCGCCCTGAGAGTTCTCTACAGACATATCGTTTGGTCAGATCCCATAAAGTTCGTCGGCAACCACTCTTTCTTACAGGAAAACCCCTCTCTTCGCTCTGTAACACGTACACTCACTCTCGGTATCTCCACTGCAACTCCACAGCTCGATCGTGTCGAACAAATTAGCCGCGCCAGAGCCACCGTATTCCTCACTGGCGATATCGTCCCGATTCACAGACCTATTCGTGGTCACGAAGCACGCATCCTCGACGAAGCGGGTGTTGCTAACTCGGTCGACCTCATTGCTGACGTGCATGCCACCGACGCCATGTATAACCACGCCTTCACCTTTACAAACCTTCGCGATCTCACTTTCAACAACATGGTCCTCCCTGATTTTTTCTATGCGTTCGTGCACCGCTTTCCTGTACTCGATCGACTCGCCATTGAAAACTGCACACCTCCTCTCCGCCCCCAACCCACAGATCTTCACCCTCGAGATCTTCCTATAACCGAACTAACTATCGTGGGCCTGCGTGGCCGCCGAGACCCTTGTGAGCTACGAGCATTTGGAGAAGCTCAGTACCTTCGCATCGTTCGCTTTGACTGGACTTGCTATATTCACAAACACTTCGCCGGGTTCAATCCGAACATCACGCCCAACAACTGGCAGAACATCCTCGTCCTATTACCCCCCGGCGCGCCGGCACTCCCAGATTTGAATGCTATCCAGGCATTGAATATCCCACATGTACACCAGCCCATCATACCAATTCACCACGACCCAGTCCCATCTCCTCACATGCACACGATTGACGTCAAGTTCCCCACCCAAAAATCCTGGCAAACCTATATCTCCGAACCACATGACCAGCTCATCAACCCGTTCACAAACTTCCTGTCAAAGTGTCCTCACGTTGCCAACCTCCGTATCCGAAACTACCTCCCCTGGCTCCGACTATCCAATACAGCGCTTCCGAATCTTGTGTATTATCAAGGTCCCTTGACCACCATCAAGCCCATCGTTTGCGGATCACGTCGACTTAAACATCTCACCATCCGGGACCCCGCCGGTGGTCTTGTTGCATTGGAGAAAGCCTTCAAAGACATTGAAGCCAGCGGGAATGGCGCGGACCTCGAGTCGCTCTCCGTGTTCATTGGCTGGTGGGATGACGAAATACTGTATGCCATTCTCCACCATTTCAGTGGGCTCAAGCGACTCGAAATTATGTACAAGGAAGGCGATCCAAGCGATGTGCGTCCCTTTGTTATCGGCTCTCTCGAACGAATCCAGACTGATTAGGACACCACGACAGGAATCGATGTTGGGCATGGGCGCTCATTTCTTTGGAATGATGCCCCACCTATGGTCTGTTCGTGTCTTCAGAGCCATTCCGCCCGCTGTCGACAATACCGCCCACCGTTCGATCGTTGGAGAGGTCATTGGAGCGGACGGCCCGGAACGTGTCGAGTTGGATGACGCCGAGTTTGAAGAAGCCAAATCAGCTACAGCATCGTTTTCGCCATCATATATTGGATGGGCAGCAGGTCTGGAAGAATCAGAAGAAATCCTGCTCAAAGAATATATTCAGGCTTGGAACCGATATTGCCCCATGCTGAGGGAGATACAACTGAAGGCGGGATATGTATGGCGTAGAGCGGGCCCAGACGATGCATGGACACAGCGCGCGACCAGAGTGAGCCGGGTACGGAACGCAGGGTTCGAGGAAGTGTAAGATAAACGTATATTTAGCTTGAACTATCTACGGATTGGTGGTACACACAGGGGCGATCCAAATCGGTGTGTGACTAATAAGTCTCTTTGCTACTCATCCTAGTCGCTGTTCGTGGCCGTCTGCGCATCGGATCTATCACACGGCAAAGAGCGCGTTGACGAGCCGTGATTCCATGGAATGCAAAAACTGTGAGCTCAGACAACGCCAATTTTATTGTGAGCACTGTCTCCGGATCCAGTGGGTCGGACTGCGTGCCTCTATCCCCTTCCCACTGACCCTGCTCCAAACAGCCTACGCGACATTCGCTTGCAGACACAGCGCTTTGGAAAGGATCGCGATGAACAGGTTGCCAAATCATCGCGCGCCCTCAAGGGCATTGAAGGGGCGAGAACGACAAGGGCTGAGGTAGCAAGCTGTCAGAGCCGGGTGGAGGAGCTCGCAGAGGGGCTGGCAAGGCTGAGGCGGGACAACGATGCCAGTACGCTCGCGACATTTCCGCTGTATTCCAATCTTTGACCCATTATCGTGCCTCGCAGAACGTGAGCGGCTGCGCCAACTGCGCGAGTCCCTCGCAGCGCGCCGACGGACCCTTTCTGCTGCACGTCTGATGCCGGTACCACCCTTGGACAGTTTGGCTTCCAAGGAAACGCAAGAGTTGCACACACTCTCAGCCGTATTGGCACGCGCACGATCAGGCCTTGTCCAAGAGCTCGTCGAAGTCTTTCATGTTGTCGAGGTAGGCGGACGACCCCCGATCGGGGGTAAGGCTGGTACCAAGGGGGAGTGGACTATTGGTGATTTGATTTTACCTGTTCCAGGGGATATTCGACGTGCGTCTGTGTCCACTCTCGGTCTTGCTGTCGTCCTCACGTATGACCACGGTTTAGGTTATCCTCCACAACATATTAATGCTGTCATCACCCATACCATACACTTTCTTGGATTACTTACGTTCTATCTCGGTGTCAAACTTCCTTTTGAGACGGAATGGAGCGAGAAGAAGTTCGGGGTGGGACAGCCGTGGATTGGGGCTGGTAAAGGTGGGGAATCTGGTAGCTGGGCCAAGTATGTCCCTTTTTGTCTACCAGCGCGAGTGCTTGTGTTTTTACGTCCATCGCGCGTCTAGGTGGACGACGAAACATCCGTTACATCTCTCTGCTTCTTCCTCGGCTTCCTCGTCGCCTTCGACTCCGCAGAGCCCTCTACCGACGTCAGCACAACCGACAGCTTCCGCGATAGCATCTTCGACCACTCTCATTCCGCCCACAGAACCCAAGGCATCCTTTACGACAGCGTTTGCTATGTTATTGTACAATGTGTGCTATCTCGCCCATACCCAAAGCGTGGAGATACCCCTCTCACAAGCGGGCGACGCGCTCGGAAATCTATGGGCGGTATGCTGTAGTGGCGAGTTGGGACGGTGAGTCAGTTCTTGTTATTCGATTCTTTTCTTTATGTCTTGAACTACGCCGTGGGTGGCAGTCGTTCACATGAAACGACACCGAGTTTACCCCCGCCGACACCCTCCACGTTTCCACTCGATTTTGCGCAAGTGCTTCAGGCGACGACGGCGAGTCCAGTCCGTGGTCGTCGGCGCGTTGTCGTTTCGGGGACAGGGACAGGCATGGTGCGGGACACTATGACAGGGGAGGACCGTGAGTCTATGCCACAGGTGCGATCACCAATACGCAGACGACCCGAGCGGATCGCAGAGGAAGAGGGTTGGGAGGTGGTACATGACAGCGGAGCGGATGACGAGTTTGGATAATTAGAGATCATAGATGCCACGACTTAGGACTGAATTATCTATCGCAAGCTTATCAAAATGCTCCGTCACAACACTTGCGAGGAAAACAATCAAACACAAAACGTCGGTACGGAGCCATTGTTATGCATAAGGCAGAGTACAATCGTTCGACTCGAAGTTATCTTTACCCCCCCCCAACGCGCCAAGTTCAAGTTTGCTGAGGAAAAAGGCTGCTAGTTATGGTCATCACAGGCTCTCCAGTTCATTTCTGAGTTTCAGTGATATTCATGTCCACGAGCCGTTGTGTAAAAAGATGCTCGATAATAGTGTTTCACAATGTTAATTTCATACTCTTCGAGCCCAAGGAAACCTGGTCTATGGCTGTGTAGGTCCCAGCGATGCACTGGACCAACGCTCCACAGCGTAGTTATATGAGAGAGGTCACAAAGACGGTGTCTTTTGGTTTCTATTCTCAGGAGGCTTTCTGGTAGGGAAACACGGCGCACACTTCAGTAAAGTGCATCAGGTGGAAGATCTAGCTGGCCGTGGGAACAAACCAAACCAAGTAATACCGTACCGTTCTACTGCACAACGCGTAGTATTGCCCTCCATGAGCATCTCCATCGCCCCCTCATCCGAGCCATCCTCCTTCTCATCATCCGCAACGCACGTCACGCATGCACATACGCCAATGCCAGCCGAACTCGAGCAAACCCTTGCCCTCCTCTCAGCTCACCGTTCCGTGCTTGGTTACCTCCTTCTTTCACGTGGCGATCAGGTATCTATCATACGGCACTCGGGCGTCGTATTTGAAGGCGAGCAGGGGAGAAAGTACGCAAGCGTAGTTGGGAGAATTGTCGAGAGCGTGCAGGCTGGACTGGAAGAGGTCAGCGGCGAAGAGAACGATGGGGTACGAGTCATTTTCACTGTCTCACTACCTCCTGCCCGATGTCCGAGATACCTTTATCGCACAGGATCAGATCCGATTTATGAGGATCAGGACGAAACGACACGAGTTGATGATCTCTCCAGGTATGTCTGGTGTTTTCTGCTCCTAGTCAAGATGTGTTGACGAGCGTCCCATGGCACAGACGATCGGTATCTGCTTGCTGTGCTACACGACCCAGCTAGTTGATATCCTCCCAGGACCATCGTGAACTTGCCTTCATCCTCATCCTATCTGTATTTTTACATTTCTCTTTCGTGCTTCGCTGAAATGATATATGGTGTTGTTGTTACAAGGATGCAGGTACATGCCTACGTCTATTCCGAATTATGCCTTTAGAGGTGACCACGAACAGGCTTTGGGACATAGCTACGGATAGGAGGATCAAATAGTCTGCATTACTGAGACTGGGGCATGCGACGTACGGTTCTTCCAGATAAGCTATTTCCTCCGGCGTCAACGTAATGTCCGTCACAATGCTCTCTTTGACCCGTTCAACGGAGGTGGCACCCACGATGGGACTGGCGATCTTGGAGCCGACCCAGGCGAGTGCGATCTGTGCCCTTTTAACATTCTTCTTCGTCGCGAGCTCCTCGACACGGCTTATGATGGTTTTGTCGGCCTCTGTGAACTTCTTCTCGAATACGCTGCCTTTAAAAACATTCGTTCGAACGGTTTCGCTACCGAACGGTCGGGCGAGATCGCCTCCTGCGAGCGGTGACCAAGGAATGACACCTATCCCATTGAATTTGCAATACGCCAACATCTCGCGCTCCTACGTCCTGTCAAAGGACGCCCACCCGAGTAGCCACGGGCAACATACCTCTTCTCGGTAGAGCAACGAATACTCACACTGCATGCTGACGAACTTGGTCCAGCCGTTCTTGTCGGCCACCTCGTTGAGAAGCGCAAATTGCCAACACCGCATAGAACTGGCCCCAATGTAGCGCACCTTGCCACTCTGGACAAGGTCGTGGAGCGCTTTCATTGTCTCCTCCGCAGGGACGTTAGGGTCGAATCGATGGATTTGGAGGAGATCGAGATAGGGAGTCTTTAGACGAGCCAGCGATGCTTCGACCGCATTGAAGATGGCAGCCCGCGAGAGACCACTCTGATTCACGTATTGCGGTAGATCTTTGATACTAGTATTATATAAGGGGTGGACGCTTATATCTTCTGCAACGAGGCCGTAGCATTTCGATGCGATGATGACTTGGTGACGGGGAATCTGGTGCTGGCAAGACAAGGTGAATTTGGGTACATAGATGGTGAGCATCCATACCTTTTCCAAAAATTTTGCCAGGATGCGTTCAGATTCGCCGTTGGAGTAGATGTTGGCAGTATCGATCGTGTTTATGCCCAGATCCCATGCGGTTTTCAGGACTTCGAGCGAAGGCTCCTCTTCAAGGACCCATTCCTGGATAGATGAATGGTGAGCCGTAAACCTCAAACTACTGTCAAACAGAACCTACACTCCATTTCGGAGAACCAAAACTCATAGCCCCCAGCTACGAATCCATACGTCTGTTCAGGATCTGATTGTCGGATTATATTACACCTGACTTACAATCGGGACGGAGACTCGGAGGCCAGACTTGCCGAGCTGGCGGTATTGGACTTTGAGAGTCGACATGATGTGATAGGAATGGGGATCGGAGCCAGAGACTAGGGAATCGATACGGGGATTTATTCTGTCCCGCAATCTGACTGCGGATCGTAAGTTATTCTGTCGGAGACCAACTTTAAAAAAAAAAATTGCGGCGCAGGTGCGCTGGCTGTATTTCTGGTGACCTGATCACGGTAGTTTTTGGCAAGATCGGTTTTGCGATAAACCTGTGCAGGATAAGTTTATCTCTCGTGTCGATGCATTACGCACTGGCAGACTTGTCCAGAGGGATGCACAAGAAATAGGGCAGATCGCAATCAGCCTACGGAACGGGATCAAATGGTCTCGAGATCATGAGACCCACACAACGCGGCCTTTGAGATATCGCGTCCATTGAGGGCTAGCGTGTTTCACGTCATTGTCGGTCTGTTCTCTGCAACCTTCCACGATGATTTATATTTCTTCTGCTGATACAGGACGGCCGGATTGCCGACGGACCGAGCTTGGCACACCTACCCCATGCTCAGAGCCATCTTCCCCTCGTTCTCATTCGTTCTAACGTTCGATGACGCAGTGCGACCATATTCGCAGCCGGGGTAGTGGCAATGGATGTACCGAGTGTCACCGTACACGTACCTCATTCGGGGGGATGTCATGGAGAGTATACATCTTCCCCTGTGCATCGTCGACTCTGACATGCGCCGCGATGCGCTTGTATAGTTCTCCAAGGCCAATGTGGATCAAAACAGTGCCCTCGGCCTTCTCACGCGCGTCTTACTTCGATCCGTACGTTGTCAGTGCAGGCCAGCAACCCCAACGGGTGGTCAGACTGTCTGTACTGCCTCTAGAGCACAACCGACGTATGGTCCGCACGCCAGTTCAACATCCAGTATGCCCAACACGTGTGTGTTCGTAACGGCGCTGTAGTTGCGGTTGGCTGATGAGCACCTTGGTCGTGACATATACATGCTTACATACCTTTTTGATCGCACGGAACTTCGGTCCAAGGCACCCATTGGAAAAATTCTGTCGCGTAGTACTATGGGGGATGTTGAGACCATTTCGATGGGGCCTAGGCCCGATGGTGAGAGGGGGGAAATGATCGAGTCGCCCGAAGACCTGTGAGCAGGATGGGGATCATGGCATGACCCACGACGGCACTCTGAATTTTGATTTGTTCCCTGAGTTACAGTAATAGACTTTTGTACGCTCGTGTTGACTTGCTTCATGATCAAGATGAAACTCCTGCAGCCCACGTGGCCCGGGGCTTCCGGATCTTCCAGATGATTCTGCTGACGTGATCGATCCTTACTTACTTTTTTCTGGCTTACTATCTCTCCTGGACCGCCGACTCCAGTATATATCCAAGTAATACTGACATACGTCCAGGCCTCCAGGATCTGCACCACCCACGACTTCGCTCTGTGGCATCTGAACCATTCATTGCAATTGTCATCCCGAATTCAAGAAACCCTCTACTCTCTTGACTCACCGCTACGTTTTCTGTTGTAACCATTGGCTCGTCGACCAGGTGTTCACCCGGGCCATTTCGCACTCGAGATCGTGTCCGAGGGCAAGCCAAGGAAATAATCTGCGACGACGATTTAGGGGATCATCGAATGTATTCAGGCTAGAAGAGGTGACTGGTGAGGAGATTGTTTGGGTATGTGATCATTTTTGAACTCTGATCTCCCCCCCTTCTGTTCTGCGCGATTTCTCACTACACGGGTATGATGTGACGCAGATAATTGGTTCCTTCTCACAGCATTACACAATCTGGCAAGACCTTCGTCATGGTGGACTCGTTCTCTTCTCAACCGATGCTGACAGTGCATGAGTTATACCAATGAGGATTACGAGAACATGTACATGATGTTATCACAGAGATATAAGGTATATATAATCGTCGGGTTCATTCCTTCAAAGGTGACCACGAACAGGCATTGAAACATAGCTGTGGCCAAGGGTCAAGCAGACTGCATGAGAAAACTACGGCATGCGACGTACGGTTCCTCCAGATAAGCGACTTCCTCCGGCGTCAAAGTGACGTTCGTCACGATGCTTTCCTTGACCCGCTCAACGGAGGTGGCACCCACGACGGGACTGACAATCTTATAACCGACCCATGCCAGTGCGATCTGTGCCTTTTTAACACCCTTTCTAGTCGCCAGCTCCTCAGCGCGACTTATGATGGTTTTGTCAGCCACCCTAAATTTCTTTTCGAATACGCTGCCTTTATAGGATCTGGTTCGAACGGTTTCACTGCCAAGCGGTCGGGCGAGATCGCCTCCCGCGAGAGGCGACCAAGGAATGATACCAATCCCATTGCATTTGCAATACACCAACATCTCGCGCTCCTACGTCACGTCAATTGGCATCCACAAAAGTGGCCACAGACAACATACCTCTTCTCGGTAGAGCAACGAATACTCACACTGCATGCTGACGAACTTGGTCCAGCCGTTCTTGTCGGCCACCTCGTTGAGACGCGCAAATTGCCAACACCGCATAGAACTGGCCCCAATGTAGCGCACCTTGCCACTCTGGACAAGGTCGTGGAGCGCTTTCATTGTCTCCTCTGCAGGGACGTCAGGATCGAATCGATGGATTTGGAGGAGATCGAGATAAGGAGTCTCCAAACGAGCCAGCGATGCTTCGACCGCATTGAAGATGGCAGCCCGCGAGAGCCCAGCTTGATTCACATATCGTGGCAATTTTCTCAATTCTGAAGTAAATCTTGGGTTGACGCTGATGTCGTCCCCGACCAGTCCCCAGCATTTTGATGCGATCACAATTTGCTGACGGGGAATCTGGTACTAGAGAGATACGGTGAGCGGGTCAGTCTCAACACAAGTGAGTAGCCACTTGCCTTTTTCATGAACTTTCCCAAAATGCGTTCCGACTCACCGTTGGAGTAAAAATTGGCAGTATCGATCGTGTTGATGCCCAGGTCCCATGCGGCTTTCAGGACTTCGAACGAAGGCTCCTCATCGAGAACCCAAGGCTGAGTACAGTAGAGGTAAGCATGAGGCCGCTGTCTTATAATAGCGGACGCACACTCCACTTCGACGAACCAAAGCTCATGGCTCCTAGCTACGACATTTTTAGGATTAGATATCAAATCACACATATTGCCATTCACTGTGCAAAACTTACAATTGGGACTGAAACCTGGAGACCACACTTGCCGAGCTGACGATATTCGACTCTGGGGGTTGACATGGTATGGTGAAGGAAACAAGAAGTAAGGAATTGGTATTTATGTTGTTCCCTTCCCAAGGGCCAAGGATGTTGGAGGATTGTGCCTGGCTCGGTCTGATAATTAACGCGCCACCGTCGCGGCATCACAGGCACGTTAGGACCACTGATGCACACAGGGTAAACATTGACGCCGAAAGATGCCAAACGCACGGCATAGCCGACCCCGCTTTCACTCCACTGTCAACTAGATCTGGGCATCCGACTATACACAAAGGCACAATTTGAACCCAAAATGTTATAGTCGCTCGAACTCCCTCTTGGCAGGTGCAGGGGTAAAGCTAGTTTCCAATACAGTCGAATCTCTTGTAACATATACCCTGCGTAACACATACTCCCTCAAAACGTATACCTTTTTGGATCTCCCGAGTTGGTTCGCAGGGGTTTTGGGTGCATAACACATACCCCCATAACGCATAACGCATAGTACTTTTCGTAGTTCAAAACACATACCTGTGTGAAGTAATGTCTACATTAGGAAGGTATATTATATAATCTACCTGTTTCAGGACATCA
>JBBPLQ010000493.1:0-20745 GCA_038089855.1 Royoungia palumana
AATAGGGTTGGACAGAGAAGGAACAAAAAGTGTTTGACACACTGAAACATGCTTTCACCACAGCTCCTGTCCTCACATACCCAGATCATGACAGCAAGTACTGCTTAGAATCAGACACATCAGACTACGCCATCAGAGCAGTTTTATCTATTCTCAAAGGGGATAAATGGCACCCTGTTGCCTACAACTCCTATAGTATGTCCTCTGAAGAAAGAAATTATCCTATCACTGACGAAGAAATGCTATTGGTGATCTGATCGTTGGAATTATGGAGACACTACTTGGAAGGCTTAGAACAGCCTTTCAAGATATGGAACAACCATGAAAACCTTAAATGGTTTATGACATGCCAAGACCTGTCTAGAAGACAGGCACACTAGGTGCAATACTTATCTAGGTTCAATATGACATGGCACTACAAAGCTGGCTACTATGGAAAAAGCAGATGCATTATCTTGAAGAGAAGATCATGCTGAAGGGATAGAAAATGACAACACAGAAATAATGGTCATACCCGAATCTCAGATCCACCCAATTGAGGTATCGCTAAAGGATCAAGGAGAACAATTCCATGAACATGTTAGTCACAAACAAATGAAAATTCCAAATAAGGCAATAGAAGAACTCCAAAAACACAGATATGAAATAAAAGATAAACTACTACAAAAAAATAACAAAATCTATATGCTAGAATCACTTCACATGGAAGCAATAACTATACACCACAATACACCGGTTGCAGGACATCCCAGATATAAAAAGATGCTAGAACTCCTCATGTGTCATTACACATGGCCAGAAATGACAAAACAAGTCAAAAACTATGTATCCCATTGTGAAAGATATGTACACTTCAAAGGGAATAATCAGCCGTCAGCTGGCAAACTTCATCCCCTAGAAGTACCAAATGAACCTTGGGAAGCTATCTCAGCAGATTTCATAACAGATCTTCCCCTTTCCAACAACTATGATTCCATTCTCATTGTTGTGGATTGCTTCTCCAAAGAAGTCAAATTCATTCCCACAACAAAAACATGTTCCTCTCTCGAATTGGCTAAGTTGTACTTAGTACATATCTGGAAGCATTATGACCTTCCTAAAACAATTGTGTTGGATTGCAGTCCACAATTTGCTTCCCAACTTATGAAAGATATATGCAAAAATCTAGGAATAACTCTGAAACTGAGTATGGCTCACCACCCTCAAATGGATGGACAAATGGAGCATATGAACAGAGAAGTCCAACAGTTCCTTTGAATGTTCTGCACAGAAAGACAAAATGATTGGTCAAGCTGGCTGCTAATTGCACAGTTCAACTTCAATTCAAAACAGAACTCATCAACAAAATTCTCCCCATTTTCAGTTACACACACATATGCACCACATATGGGAATAGAACCCTGCTTAACACAAGCACCTGTGGCAGAAGGTTCATCAAGGATATGCAAAATATTTTAAACCAAACAACAAAAAAATATCGAAAAAGCTCAGGAACAAATGAAGTTCCAGGCAGATAAACACCAGGCAGCAGCACTGGATTACAAACCAGGTGATAAGGTGTGGCTTGCCACAAATAACCTTAACATTGCAAACCAGTCTAGAAAACTCTCAAATAAATGGATAGGCCCTTATGAAATCATCTCCTTAAAAGGCACAAATGCAGTAGAATTGAAACTCCCACATTCAATCAAAACCACCCAGTTATAAACATCTCATGAGTCAAACCATATATGGAATGCCTAGATGGCCAACCAGCAGACCAGCCTGGACTGGTTCTCGTAACAGAAGACCGTGACATTGAATATGAGGTAGACTATCTCATTGATTCAAGACTCAAAGGTTGAACCCTAGAATACCTTGTACACTGGAAGGGATATGATGAAATGGAATGCACATGAACTGGCTAAAAACCTCACAAACAGCCTGGACACTGTAAAAGATTTCCACAAAGCCAACCCATCCACACCCTGCAAATTATGTGTCAATTATGAAGATTTCAAATCTATATTTAACCCCATCCCTATGCCCATTTGTCATATCCCGATCCGCAAGTCCAATCTCCAATGTAACTCTGGACCTAACTCTGTGGGTTTCATTCAACATTTCGCTAAGTATGCAATTCCGACTCTCAGACTTGTATCCCACTTCTCCATTCTCCATTCCTATATACGTCTCTCCCTGTATTTGATTTAGACCCTAGTTACCTTTGTCCCTGTGGCTTGCTTGAGAGTGCAGCCCTTCATTCCACCACTCCATTACTTAGGTCCATTCTCTGTCTCCATTGACCCTTCCAAACCTTGCTGTCCTGTCTTTGTTATGACCTCCTCCATTCTTGTCCTATAGACTCTGAGCCCTACTCCATATATAAACCTGCATGTACTTGTTGTACTTCCTTAGTTCAAATATTAACTTAGATTCAACTCCTCCTCTGACCTCCAACTCAAGCCTTGCTTGTCTACTCTGACTTGACTTCATTGCTAGTCAATGTTTAAGTCCAAACCTCTGCTTCTCTGAAATCCGGACCACCTCTGAAGCTCAGGCAAGGGCGCAGCACTCTGCTCCGAGTCACTGAAGCCAAGGTCCTACCTGCATGCATAACTCTGGAGTTCATCGGAGTTCACCAGAGTTGACCCAGTCTTAACACCATCACAGACATTGAAAACACTGCTGTTAATCTCCTTGAACATTCTGATAATGATCATCTGGAATCTGATCATTAGCAAGGGGGTAGTGTTACAAACATATCAATTAACCCCTATGTTTTCAACCTTGAGCAACACTTTGCTCAAGAAATGCATATCTTCAATCCAGATCACTATACTTTATAACACACCTCATGTCAAACCTATGCTTGGATCATATTCCTATTGGCTGCCACACTTGCATAGCCAAGCACAGCCCTATAGAACCTTCTATGACATTCTAACCAATGGCCTTTTTACCTCTTATCTATGACATCATATGCTTACTGATGCTGTGCATCATTCTACTTTTATTAGCCAATCGCATTCATTCATTTATGGAATTCTCTAGAACATTACAAATAGATACAAACATCATGTACTAGTATATAAACCCAATGTCAACACCAAAGAACTCCAGTAAAGTTCTTCTGGTCTTTCCTCTTCATTGACTCGAGAACTCCACAACACTCTATCCATTCACTAAACATCTCTTGTCTTTGGGAGTTGTTTCAATACCCAAGGAGCTCTAACTCAACATGTCCACTCTCTTAGATCCGAAATCCCTTATGCTGTCCATCTGTCATATTCCGATCTGCAAGTCTGACCTCTGATGCTACTCCAGATCTAACTCCGTGGGTTTCGTTCAATATCTCATTAAGTATGCATCCCCAACACTTGGACTTGTACTCCACTTCTCCATTCCCTGTTCCTATATATGTTTCACCCTGTATTTGATTTAGACCCTAGTTACCTTCACCCCTGCGACTTGCTTGAGTGTGAGCCCTTCATTCCGGCGCTCCACTACTTAGGTCCATTCTCTGTCTCCATTCTCCATTGACCCTTTCTGAACCTTACTGTCCCATCTTTGTTACGACCTCCTCCATTCTTGTCCTATAGACTCCGAGTCCTACAACATATATAAACCCGCATGTATTCGTCATAACTCCTTAGTTCGAATATCAACTTAGATTCAACTCCTTCTCTGACCTCCAACTCGAGCCTCACTTGTCTACTCTGACTTGACTTCATTGCTAGTCAATGTCTAAGTCTGAACCTCTGTTCCTCTGAAATCTGGACCACCTCCAAGACCCAGGGAAGGGCGCAGTGCTCCGCTCTGAGTTGCTGAAGCCAAGGTCCTACCTGCGTGCATAACTCCGGAGTCACCGGAGTTGACCAGAGTTGACCCAGTCTTAATAGTATATTGGAACTCTACCTTGTCTAATGTCTTAACTATGGCTACTCGCATTACCAGATCCCATGCCCATGCTACCGGCGCCGGCAATCCGCCCTCATCTCCTCATTTCAACCCTCTGTCCGCTTACGGAAGCAAATGATGTGGGCCCGACCTCATTAGCCAATTCCACAGCTTCTCTGCACAACGCACTCCTGCTCCGTCTGTGTCCACTTCTCAACTCCCGCCTCTGTCCCCAACTCTGGGGGCACATATCAAGGAATTTGAAGAAGAAGACCCCAGGTTGTCCCGTCAATCCTTGTTCCAAACTCCATTCAATGACCCCCAAGTTCCATTTCCTCTGGGAGACGATGAACCCTCTACCCACAGTCCTGGCTCACCAGGAGATGACCCCAACAATGGCTTCGGTTTCTTCAGAAATGACCCATCCGACGATGAACCCCATACTCCCAACAACTCCGACCCCTTTTCCTCCAACTGTGAGAATGAGCAGATTCCCTGGGATATGCTCGCCCAGCTGGCTAGCACCATCAGCCAGCTCACTTGTTCCTCCTCTCATCGTTTGACCTCTGAATCCTTGCCACACACCAAGGTCTGAGAACTGGATCAGTTTGATGGGACGGACCCCCACAAACTCCACATATTCTTAGTCCAGTGCGAACTCAACTTCCAAGATTGTCCTAAGGCCTTCACCATGGACTGTGCCAAAGTTACCTTCGCGCAGTCCTACCTTAAAAGTATGGCCCTGGAATGGTTCGAACTGGACCTCCTCCAGATGGAAGATCCTGCACTCTGTCCGATCTGGATGGATGATTTCAAGGAGTTTGTCTTAGAGCTCCAGACCAATTTTGGTCCACACAACCCAGTCAGAGATGTGGAACACCAGCTGGATCACCTCAGCATGAAGGACGGCCAGCGCATCAACAAGTACATCGTCGAGTTTGACTGCATCGCGTTCCAAATCTGAGGTTATGGAGAAGGAGCTCTCCATCACCACTTCTACAACAGACTCCCCGATCGCATCAAAGATGAGGTCTCCCGTGTTGGGAAACCCACCACCCTCATCGAACTCTGACAACTTGCTCAGGCCATCAATACACGCTATTGGGAATGCAAGTCGGAGATGTCCCGACAAGTGAAGCCTTCTACCAACCTGTCCTCATCCAAGTCCGCATCGGATAAACACTCCGCATCCACATCCCACTCCGCACATCACTCTGGCAATCACTCTGGCGGCTCCAAGGATTTGAAAGAGTCCAAGGGCAAAGCCACCACTTTCTCCTCCACACCCAAGTCCACAGATCTCACTCCAAAGCTCAGAAAGGACGGCAAACTCACTGCTGCCGAGTGCAAGCATCGCTTCAACAATAAGCTTTGCATGTTCTGTGGTCAAGCTGGCCATATGGCCAAGGATTGCCCAAAGTCCACCTCCCACACCTCCAAAGCCCGTGCAACTACAACCACTGCTCCAGAATCTAAACTGGAGGTCTCCACGGAGACAAAAAAATAGTCTGTGACATCTCAGACTCTGCACAGACTGAAGGTTGTGTTGACTCCGCCTATACACTCAAGGAGCTCTGACTCAATGTGTCCACTCTCTTAGATCCAAAATCCCTTATGCCATCTGTCTCTCTAGTCTCTTATGATACATGTTCTTTTCCCATGTTGATCGACTCCAGCTCCTCCGATTGTTTCATAGATACCACTTTCATGAATAAAAAGAATCTTTCAACGTACTCCATTTCCCAAATCCTTCTCTGACTCTTCGATGGAACATCAAACTCAACCATCACTGAAGCCCTTGACCTCTCTGTACAATTCCTGACCAGTGATATCACTCTGATGACATTTTATGTCACACTGCTGGATGGTTCTTGCTCACTTGTTCTAGGACATAACTGGCTCACCCACTACAATCCGTCGATTGATTGGGTTTCGAGCAGTGTTGCGTTCCGATCACCTGAGTACCCTGTGCCAGCCCCTCCGAGCTCATCTCCACAGCCCCAGGACTCACCTCCTCCAGTTGACCCCACACCATCCAATTCACTGTGTTTCTCCAACCACAAGGCTCCGCCTATCACGATTATTAGGGCTCCCACTTTCGCTCTGGCATGCCACCTAGATGGCTCTGTGCAGTTCAGCCTGCAACTCTGCCCCCAAGAGAGCGACCTCCGATCTGCTTCTACCTCTTCCAATGCCCCTGAGCAAATCAACCTCTCCAGAGTTCCTCCAGAATACCACAATTTTGCGGATGTGTTCAGTAAGAGCAAGGCATCCAAGCTTGCTCCACACTGCGAACACAATCTGAAAATCGATTTGGAAGAAGGAGCCTCTCCTCCCTTGGGCACTACCTATTCCCTCTCTGCCTCCGAGCTTGAGTCTCTCTGCACATTCCTCGATGAGCACCTCTCCTATGGATTCATCCATCTGTCTTCCTCTGCTCACGCTGCTCCAGTACTCTTTGTCCACAAAAAGGACACTTCACTCTGCCTTTGCGTCGACTTCTGAGGCCTTAACAAAATCATGAAGAAAGACCGCTACCCACTCCCCCACATCAACAACCTCCTGGATGCCCCTAGCCGTGCCAAAATCTATACGAAGATCGACCTCCGACATGCGTACCACTTGGTCTGCATTGCGGAGGGCGACAAATGGAAAACATCCTTCTGCATGCACTATGGCTCCTACGAATGGCTTGTCATGCCATTTGGTCTCACGAACACCCCTGTGGCTTTCCAGTGGTTTGTAAATACCATCTTTGCTGATCTCCTTGATGTCTGCATCATTGTCTATCTAGACAACATCCTTATCTACTCCGAAGATAAGTCTGTGCACCGAGAGCACATCCGTGAGGTCCTCCGACGACTCCAGAAACACAGTTTATATGCCAAGCCCAAGAAATGCGAGTTTCACACCGACTCTACGGAATACCTCAGCTATCTCATCCCGCTGACCCACCTCATCCGCAAGGGTGCTCCATAGAACTTCTCCGATGACTGTCGCTCCACCTTCCAGCACCTCAAGGACGCTTTTACCTCTGCTCTGATCCTGACTCATTGGGTCCCTGATACTCTGCTCATTATAGAAACTGATGCCTCCAACTATGCTGTGGCCGGAATTCTCTCCATCTGGTGCTCTGATGACGAGGTCCACCCCATCACTTTCTATTCCAAAACCCTCCACTCTCACGAGCTCAACTACAACACCCATGACAAGGAACTCCTTGCTGTCCACAAGTCCTTCCAGACCTGGTGGCATTACCTTGAGGGCTCTGTGACTCCGATCGACGTCATCACAGACCATAAGAACCTGGAGTATTTTACTTCTACTTGCCTCCTTTCCTATCAGCAAGCCTGCTGGTCGGAATTCCTCTGCCAGTTCAATCTCATTCTCTGATTCCGCCCTGGACGCCTTGGCAGAAAGCCTGATGCCCTAACTTGACGATGGGATGTCTATCTCAAAAAGGGGGATAGGGACTATGCTCGCGTCAATCCACACAACCTCCGACCAGTCTTCACCCAGGAACAGCTCGCATCCTCCCTACGAGCTACCTGCCTCGCTGATCCCATCCTCCATGCAAGCACCATGTTTGACATAGAATCTCTTCACAACAACATCCTTTCTGCACTCCCCTCTGATCCTATCGCCTGCACACACATGTCTGACTCCAAACCCTCCAACGGCTTCCTCCAACTAGATGATCGCATCTACATCCCTGATACCAATGACCTCCGCCTCCAAGTGCTCCACTATAAACACGATCACCCGCTATCCGGACACTTCGGACAAAATCGCACACTGGAACTCATTCACCGTGAATACACCTGGCCTGGAGTCCGAGCATTCGTAAAAGAGTATGTCTCCTGCTGCACAGCGTGCTCACATGCAAACGTTCCTAGGCACAAGCAATACAGACTCCTGAAACAACTTCTGATCCCCAAGAGACCGTGGAACTCCATCTCCATGGACTTCATTGAACAGCTTCCCCCATCCTCTGACTACACTGCAATCCTTGTCATCATAGACCGACTATCAAAACAATGCATCTTCATCCCCACCGATGACAAGATTACATCTCCGGAGCTAGCTAAGTTGTTCCTCCTCCATGTCTTCTCCAAGCACGGAATCCCTTCCCACATCACTTCCAATAGAGGTGTCGAGTTCGTCTTGCACTTCTTCCGCTCCCTTGGAAAAGCCCTCGATATCTGCCTCCACTTTACCTCCGGTTATCATCCTGAAGGTGACGGACAAACGTAGCGGATGAATCAAACTCTAGAACAGTACCTCCGGATCTACTGCAATTATCAACAGGACAATTGGTCCAAACTCCTGCCCCTTGTAGAGTTCACGTACAACAATGCTCCAAATGCTACGACCGGTGTGTCTCTGTTCTTCACTCACAAGGGCTATCATCCCAACATCTCCATACACCCTGAGAGAGATCTCACCTCCACACGCGCTCATGACTACTCCGTAGATCTCGAGTCACTTCACCAATTCCTCTGTGAAGAAATGGCCCATGCCCAAGAACAATACCAAGGCCCTGTGGACACCAAACGAACTCCAGCACCGGACTTCAAGGTCGGTGATCGAGTATTCGTGAAGGCTAAGTATTTCCGCTCCACCCGACCCTCCAAAAAGCTCTCTGAGAAAAACCTTGGACCATACGAAATCATTGCTGAAGCAGGTACCCATTCCTTCATGCTCCAACTCCCCAACAATATGAAATCCATCCACCCTGTCTTCCATGTCTCTCAATTGGAACCTTCCGTTCCAAACACAATTCCAAACCGCAAACAACCTCCACCACCTCTGATCAAAGTTGACGGCAAACCCAAGTATGAAATCACTGAGATCGTCGACTTGAAGATTGACCGCCGACGATGGAGTTGTCAACTCCTATACTTGGTCCGATGGTCAGGATATGAAGGTATGGACGAAGAAACTTCTTGGTTGCTGGCCACAGAACTCAGTCATGCCTCCGAGCTTGTCTCCAACTTTCACCTCTGATGCCTGATGAAACCAGGTCCTCATCACACTTAAGGAAAAAGAAAGGAATTTTTTATATTTGAAGAAAAAACAACTATCTACTCCAAGCCTCCGCTTTCCTCTGCCTCTCCCTCAGCATCTTCCTCTACCTCCACCACCATCGCTGCCGCCTCCTTTTCCTTCTCCAACTCGGCCAACTCCTCTGTGTGAACCACCCTGCAGATCCCCTCGTCCTCTGACTCTGACTCCTCGTCAAACCTGGCATGGAGCTCCAGCTCCACCAGCTGCTGGATCAACTCCAATATTTGAGCCACATGTGTGGTGTTGTTGTGCATGGCCGAAGCCATGTCGTGTAGCACCTTCGCTACCTTCTCCAGTGCCGTCGCCACCTCTGACCCCATCCTGCTCCCTTCTGTCCGTGTCTCCAAGCCTCGCCCCTTGTCCACCTTGGACTGCTTCCTTGGACACTCCGCCTCCTCCTCCAAGTTGTCGCCCTCCACCACCACCCCCAACTTCCTCTGTTGGCGTTTAGGCACCGACTGCTCCCCCGGCCACATGCACCACTGCTGCCTTGCCACCTGGCACCCAACGCATGTGCTCACCTGGTGACCGGCACCTGGCACGCACTCCATTTTCTTGTGTGCACACTGTGCACACGCCATCCCTTTCCCCTTTCCTCCGCTCCTGCTCGCTGTCTGTTGAAGACAGATCTCCTCTGCCTAACTTCGTCAGTTGGGACTGTGGCGGTGCGATCGAACACATACCTTGTCCTTTGTGGCCTCCTCCACTGCCGCTCGTCACGCAATCTCCGCTAGCGCCACCTGACGCTCCTGCTCATCCAGTGCCACCTGTCAAGCCGCCGCTGCCTCTGCTGTCTGTCTCCTCTCCTCCTCCTCCTCCTCCTCTGCCCATCTGTGCTCCTTGTCTAGGCGCGCCTTGGTCTGACACCTCCACTCCACTGCCTTGGCCTTGAAGAGGTCATCATTATCTTCATCCCACTCGGCAAGACAGTCGTCTTCCCACATGTCAATGTCGGGGTAGGGGGTCGGGGCAGACATGTTAAAAGTAAGGAGCAAAGGAGTATTCCCCACAGATTTATAGACGAACCCGGAATTTTGAACTCCGCATCATGTGACATCCAAGCAACTCTGCATTGTCCTCCTATGGTCTTGTGGCCATTGTGGGCTCAGGCCTAAGAGGGGGATACTGTCATATCCCGATCCGCAAGTCCAACCTCCAATGCTACTCTGAATCTGACTCTGTGGGTTTCATTCAATATCTCGTTAAGTATGCATCCCTGACACTCGGACTTGTACTCCACTTCTCCATTCCCTGTTCCTATATACATTTCACCCTGTATTTGAATTAGACCCTAGTTACCTTTGCCCCTGCAACTCGCTTGAGTGCACAGCCCTTCATTCCACCACTCCGCTACTTAGGTCCATTCTCCATCTCCATTCTCCGTTGACCCTTTCTGAACCTTACTGTCCCGTCTTTGTTACGACCTTATCCGTTCTTGTCCTATAGACTCCAAGTCCTACAATGTATATAAACCTGCATGTATTCATTGTAACTGCTTAGTTCAAATATCAACTTAGATTCAACTGCTTCTCTGACCTCTGACTCGAGCCTCGCTCATCTACTCCGACTCGACTTCATTGCTAGTCAACATTTAAGTCCGAACCTCTGTTCCTCCAAAATCTGGACCACCTCTGAGACCCAGGCAAGGGCACAGCACTCCGCTCTGAGTTGCTGAAGCCAAGGTCCTACCCACATGCATAACTCCAGAGTCACTAGAGTTGACCAGAGTTGACCTGGTCTTAACACCATCTCTCTAGTCTCTTATGATACACCTTCTTTTCCTGCATTGATCAACTCTGGCTCCACTGATTGTTTCATAGATACTGCTTTTGTGAATAAAAATAACCTTTTAATGTACTCCATTCCCCTGATCCTTCTCCAACTCTTTGATGGAATATCAAACTCGACTATCACTCAAGCCCTTGACCTCTCTGTCCAATTCCTGACCAGTGATATCACTCTAATGTCATTTTATGTCACTCTGCTGGATGGTTCTTGCTCACTTGTTCTAGGACATAACTGGCTCACCTGCTACAATCTGTCGATTGATTGGGTTTCAAGCAGTGTCACATTCTGATCACCTGAGTGCCCCATGCCAGCCCCTCCAAGCTCATCTCCACAACCCCAGGATTCTCCTCCTCCGGTTGACCCCAAACTATCCAATTCATCACATTTCTCCAACCGCAAGGCTTTGCCTATTGTGATTATTAGCACTCCTGCTTTCGCTCTGGCATGCTGTCTTGACAGCTCCATGCAGTTCAGCCTGCAACTCTGCCCCCAGGAGAGTGATCTCCACTCTGCTTCTACCTCTTCCAATATCCCTGAACAAATCAACCTCTCCAGAGTTCCTCCAGAATACCACAATTTCGCGGATGTGTTCAGTAAGAGCAAGGCATCCAAGCTTGCTCCACACCATGAACACAATCTGAAAATCGATTTGGAAGAAGGAGCCTCTCCTCCCTTGGGCACTACCTATTCCCTCTCTGCCTTCGAGCTTGAGTCTCTCCGTGCGTTCCTCGATGAGCATCACTCCTATGGATTTATCCGTCCCTCCTCCTCCACTCACACCACTCCAGTACTCTTTGTCCACAAAAAGGACCGTTCACTCTGCCTTTGTGTCAACTTCCGAGGCCTTAACAAAATCACAAAGAAAGACCACTATCTGCTTCCCCGCATCAACGACCTCCTGGATGCCCCTAGCTGCACCAAAATATATACAAAGATCGACCTCTGACACACATACCATCTAGTCTACATTGCAGAGGGCAATGAATGGAAAACATCCTTCCACATGCACTATGGCTCCTACGAATGGCTTGTCATGCCATTCGGTCTCACGAATGCCCCCATGGCATTCCAGCGGTTCGTAAATACCATCTTCGCTGATCTCCTCAATGTCTGTGTCATTGTCTATTTAGACAACATCCTTATCTGCATACTCTGAAGATAAGTCCATGCACCGAGAGCACATCTATGAGGTCCTCCTCCAACTCTGGAAATACAGTTTATACACCAAGCCCGAGAAATGTGAGTTTCATACCAACTCTATGGAATACCTCAGCTATTTCCTCTCTCCCGCCAGACTTACCATGTCCGAAGAAAAAGTCAAAGTTATCTGGGAATGGCCCGAGCCCCATAAAGTCAAGAATGTTCAGTCCTTCCTTGGCTTTGCTAACTTCTACTGTCATTTTATCCATATTTACTCCAATATTATCATTCCACTTACCTGCCTCACCCACAAGGGTGCTTCATGGAACTTCTCTGACAACTGTCACTCCACCTTCCAGTGCCTCAAGGATGCTTTTACCTCTGCTCCGATCCTGACTCATTGGGTCCCCGATGCTCTGCTTATTATAGAAACTGATGCTTCTGACTATGCCATGGCCGGAATTCTCTCCATCCGGTGCTCCGATGGCAAGGTCCACCCTGTCACTTTCTATTCCCGAACCCTCCACACTCACAAGCTCAACTATGACACCCATGACAAGGAACTCCTCACTGTCCACAAGTCCTTCCAGACCTGGTGGCATTACCTTGAGGGCTCCGCGACTCTGATCAACGTCGTCACGGACCGTAAGAACCTGGAGTATTTCACTTCCACTCGCCTCCTTTCCTATCAGCAAGCCTGCTGGTCAGAATTCCTCTGCAAGTTCAATCTTGTGCTCTGATTCCATCCTGGACACCTTGGCAGAAAGCCTGATGCCCTAACTTGACAATGGGATGTCTATTCCAAAGAGGAGGATAGGGACTATGCTCACGTCAATCCACACAACCTCTGACCACTCTTCACCCAGGAACAACTTGTATCCCCCCTACGAGCTACCTGCCTCGCCAACCCTGTCCTCTGTGCAAGCACCATGATTGACGTGGAATCCCTTTACAATGACATCCTTTCCACACTCCCCTCCGATCCTATCGCCTGCACACACATGTCCAACTCTGAACCCTCCAACTCTCGCCGGTCTGTTGACTCCGATGGCTTCCTCCGACTAGATGATCACATCTATGTCCCTGATACGAATGACCTCTATCTCCAAGTGCTCCGCTATAAACATGATCGCCTGCTATCCGGACACTTCAGACAAAATCACACACTGGAACTCGTTCACCATGAATACACCTGGCCCGGCGTCCAAGCATTTGTAAAAGAGTACGTCTCCTCCTACACAGTGTGCTCATGTGCAAAAGTTCCTAGGCACAAGCCATACAGACTCCTGAAACAACTTCCGATCCCCTAGAGACTGTGGAACTCCATCTCCATGGACTTCATTGAACAGCTTCCCCCGTCCTCTGACTACACTGCAATCCTTGTCGTCGTAGACCGACTATCAAAACAATGCATCTTCATCCCCACCGACAACAAGATTCCATCTCTGGAGCTAGCTAAGTTGTTCCTTCTCCACGTATTCTCCAAGCATGGAGTCCCTTCCCACATCACTTCCAATAGAGGTGTCAAGTTCGTCTTGCACTTCTTCTGCTCCCTCAGAAAAGCCCTCAATATCTGCCTCCACTTTACCTCCGGTTATCACCCAGAAGGTGACGGGCAAACGGAGCAGATGAATCAAACCCTAGAATAGTACCTCCAGATCTACTGCAACTATCAACAGGACAATTGGTCCAAACTCCTGCCCCTTGTGGAGTTTGTGTACAACAATACTCCAAATGCTACGACTGGTGTGTCTCTGTTCTTCATTAACAAGGGCTATCATCCCAACATCTCCGTACATCCTGAGAGAGACCTCACCTCCACACACACTCATGACTACTCCTTAGATCTCGAGTCACTCCACCAATTCCTCCATGAAGAAATGGCCCATGCCCAGGAGTGCTACCAAGGCCCTGTGGACGCCAAGCGAACTCTGGCACCAGACTTCAAGGTCGGTGATCGAGTATTCATCAAGGCAAAGTATTTCTGCTCCACCCGACCCTCCAAAAAGCTCTCCAGGAAAAACCTTGGACCATATGAAATCGTTGCTGAAGCAGGTACCCATTCCTTCACGCTTCAACTCCCCGACAACATGAAATCTGTCCACCCTGTCTTTCATGTCTCCCAATTGGAACCTTCCATTCTGAACACAATTCCGAACTGTGAACAACCTCCACCACCTCCAATCAAAGTTGACAGCAAACCTGAGTACAAAATCACTGAGATCCTCGACTCAAAGATCAACCACTGACAACAGAGTTGTCAACTCCTATACTTGGTCCAATGGTCAGGATATGAAGGTACGGACGAAGAAACTTCTTGGTTGCTTGCCACTGAACTTGGTCACACCTCTGAGCTTGTCTCCGACTTTCACCTCTGATACCCAGCGAAACCAGGTCCTCATTGCACTTAAGGAAAAGAAAAGGAATTTTTATATTTAAACAAAAAAGACAAACTAACTACTCCAAGCCTCCGCTTTCCTCTGCCTCCCCCTCAGCGCCTTCCTCCACCTCCACCACCATCGCTGCCTCCTCCTTTTCCTTCTCCAACTTTGCCAACTCCTCCACATGAACCACCCTGCGGATCCCCTCGTCCTCCAACTCTAACTCCTTGTTGAACCTAGCATGGAGCTCCAGCTCCACCAGCTGCTGAATCGACTCTGACATTTGGGCCACATGTGCAGTGTTGTTGCGCACAGCCAAAGCCATGTCGTGTAGCACCCTCACTACCTTCTCCAGCGCTGTCGCCACCTCCGACCCCATCCTGCTCCCCTGTGTCCATGTCTCCGAGCCTCACCCCTTGTCCATCTTGGACCGCTTCCTTGGACACTCCGCCTCCTCCTCCAAGTTGTTGCCCTTCACCACCACCCCCAACTTTCTCTGTTGGCATTTGGGCACCGACTGCTCCCCCAGCCACATGCACCACTGCCTCACCACCCAGCACCCAACACATGCACTCACCCGGTGACCAGTGCCCAGCATGCACTCCATCTTCTTGCGCATGCACCGTGCACACACCACCCCTTTCCCCTTTCCTCTGCTCCTGCTCACTGTTACAATCACCTCTGAACCGATTCCATTTCCTACACTTTTCGTTCCTATGAACCCCATGCAGTCTTTCGACAAGACATTCAATCCCTCTCCCTATGTCATTCCCCTCCACTCGTCCTTGAAGGACACATTCTAAATATAGACGCCTCATGCCAAACCTATGCTCGGGATTGATTCCTATTGGCTGCCACAATAGAAGCAGCATATATTTAACTATCCAATCGGATATGATCCATGCACGTTCCATTCCACAGAAGCTCAACGCTTCTCTTCCATTCTCAAGGCAGTGCCTTATCTATGACTCACTCACAGTCATTCCTTATCCACCAATCATATAATAAATGCAAGACATCGTACTACATTCACTTATCCAATCACGGTCGCTTACCTTAGATTAGTATACAAACATGGACAAACAGTAGAGTAGTATATAAACCCCCGATGTAACTACAACGCTCTTTAGTTTTATCAACTTTGATATTCCCCATTCAAAAGCACCTTTAAGCTCAACAACTCCATTCCACTAAACACATTTGCTTTTTGAGTGTTGTTTCACTCACCATCTGTTGAAGATGGATCTCCTCTGCCTAATTCCGTCAGTTGGGACTGTGGTGATATGGTCAACCATGTACTTTGTCCCTTGCAGCCTCCTCCACTGCCGCTTGTCATGCAATCTCCGCCAGTGCCACCTGATGTGCCTGCTCATCCAGCACTGCCTGTCGAGCCAATGCCGCCTCCTCCACCCATCTCCTCTTCTCCTCCTCCTCTGCATGTCTGTGCTCCTCGTCCAGACATGCCTTGGCCCGATGCCTCCAATCCACTGCTTTGGCCTTGTAGAGGTTGTCATTGTCTTCGTCCCGCTTGGTGAGATGGTCATCTTCCCAGGTGTTGATGTCAGGGTAGGGGGTCAGGGAAGACATGTTAAAAGTAAGGAGCAAAGGAGCATTCCCCACAGATTTATAGGCAAACCCGGAATTTCAAACTCTGCATCATGTGACGTCCAAGCAACTCTGCATTGTCCTCCTATGGTCTTGTGGCCTTTGTGGGCTCAGGCCTAAGAGGGGGACACTGTCATATCCCGATCCGCAAGTCCAACCTCCGATGCTACTCTAGATCTGACTCCATGGGTTTCGTTCGATATCTCGTTAAGTATACATCCCCGACACTCAGACTTGTATTCCGCTCCTCCATTCTCCATTCCTATATATGATCCACCCTGTATTTGATTTAGACCCTAGTTACCTTTGTCCCTGTGACTTGCTTGAGTGCACAGCCCTTCATTCCGCCGTTCTGTTACTTAGGTCCATTCTCTGACTCCGTTGACCCTTCTGAACCTTACTGTCCCATCTTTGTTACAACCTCCTCTGTTCTTGTCCTATAGACTCCGAGTCCTACTCCATATATAAACCTGCATGTATTTGTTGTAACTCCTCAGTTCAAATATTAACTTAGATTTGACTTCTCCTCTGACCTCCGACTTGAGCCTTGCTCATCTACTCTGACTCAACTTCGTTGCTAGTCAACGTCTAAGTCTGAACCTCTGCTCCTCCGAAATCTGGACCACTTCCAAGACTCAGGCAAGGGCACAGCGCTCTAGTCCGAGTCGCTGAAGCCAAGGTCCTACCCACGCACATAACTCCAGAGTTACTGGAGTTGACCAGAGTTGACCTGGTCTTAACAGTTAGTGAAAGTGGAATGATGCACAGCATCAGTAAGCATATGATGTCATAGATAAGAGAGAAAAAGACCATTGGTTAGAATGTTATAGAATGTTCCATAGGGTTGTGCTTGGCTATGTGAAACAACACTCGAAAAGAATGAGAGTGCTTATGCATAATGTGCGCGTATAGCACGAGAAAGAAAGATATGACGTCGTTTAGTGTTGACGAAGGAGTGATGCAACTGTCATTCCCTACATCCTCGATAACTGAGAGGTATGCTTTAGAGTGGAAAGATCGAAGTTGATAAAACTAAAGAATGTGGCTACTACATCGAGGGTTTATATAGTGTCCACTGTGTGTGGTCGTATTTACGATAGTACACTAATAAGGAATGTGGTACGATATCCTGTATCTAATTGTCATTGGTCGATAAGTAATGAGTCATAGATAAGACACTGCCTTGAGAATGGAAGAGAAGCGTTGAGCTTCTGTGGAATGGAATGAGCATGGAGCATATCTGATTTTGGTTAAATATATGCTGCTTCTATTGTGGCAGCCAGTAGGAATCAATCCCGAGCATAGGTTTGGCATGAGGCATCTATATTTAGAATGTGTCCTTCAAGGACGAATGGAGTGGAACGACATAGGATGATGGATTGAAAGTCTTGTCAAAAGACTGTGTAGGATTCATAGGCATGAAGAGTGTAGGAAATGGAATCGGTTCGGAGGTGATCGTAACACTATGCAAGTGTGGCAGCCAATAGGATTAAGATCTGAGCATAGATTTTGGCATGAGGCTCATCATGAGGTATGATGGTCTGGATTGAAGACATGTGTTTGAGTGAAGTATTACTCAAGGTTGAAAACATAGAAGTTAATTGACATGTTTGTAACATATAGAATGGCTAAATATCCAATGTCTATTGGATTGTCTGTCACAGTCAAGAATGGTAATGTGACAGAACAGTTGTGACTGACTTTGTGACTGAAAGTGTGATGGAATGGTCAGTCACATCTACTACAGATGAATCTTAGTATGAGAGTGAATGATTGAACATAATATCAATGGCATCAGGATAAGAAGATCAGAATAAGAAATACCATTGATTTTGACACCTACAGATTTATCCATCCCTCCTCCTCCATTCATGCTGCTCTGGTACTCTTCATCTGCAAAAAAGATGATTCACTCCACCTCTGCATTGACTTCCAAGGTCTTACTGTATGTCACGATCTGTTCCATCAACCAACTCCTTAACTCTGATGTCCTACTCCAATGCTTACTCCGACAATTCATCACACTCTGTCACACTCTGATGTCCCTCACTCCACTACTCCATCACACCCATCACACTCCAATGCTCTGTCACATTCTGTTAAGGCTATGTTGGAATTCTGGCGACAACTCCAGTCAACTCCGGATTTGACTCCAAAGTTGCATGAGGGGTTCAGGACTTTGGCTTCAGCGACTCGGAGCAGAGTGCTGCACCCTTACTGTCCTTGTCGGGGGTCCCGGATTTCAGAGGATGAAGGGGACAGAGTAGGTGAAGAGATGAACTCGGAGTGGAACGAGATGAGAGAGGAGTGCCAGGGGAAGTCTTAGTCAATATTCAAGCTAATGTATCTACAACAAAGCTCGGACTTATATATGGAGGTCAGAGGATGTAACTATGTGAAATAGGTCCAGGGTCAGAAGGGTCCCAGTCGGAGTTGGAAGGGTCAGAGTAAGGGTCGGAGGTGGAGAATGGACAAGGGTCAACGGAGAATGTACATGCAGGGTCAGAGGTACTAGGGACAGAGGTTTTTACATGACGAGAACAAAATGTAGAGTAAACTATAATGAAGACGCAGAGGACAGAGTGACAGAAAGTGACGGAGCATTGGAGCATTGGAGTGTGACGGGTGTGATGGAGTAGTGGAGTGACGGGCATTGGAGTGTGATGGAGTGTGATGAATCATTGGAGTAGGCATCAGAGTGGGACATTGGAGTTAAGGAGTTGGTTAATGGAACGGATTGTGACACATTCCTTCACTCCATCCTCAATATCTTCATTATAGTTTACATTCCATTTCATTCTCATTACGTAAAACCTCTGTCCCTAGTTACCTCTGACCTTGCATGTACATTCTCCATTGACCCTTATCCATTCTCCATCTCTGACCCTTACTCCAACCCTTCCAACTCTGACCCCAACCCTTCTGACCCCAGACCTATTTTATCTAGTTACGTCCTCTGACCTCCATATATAAGTCTAAGTTTTGTCATAGATACATCAGCTTGAATATTGACTTAGACTTCCCTGGCACTCCTCTCTCGTCCTGTTCCACTGTGAGTTCACCTCGTCAACCCACTCCATCCTCTTCGTCCTCTGAAATCCAGGACCACTGATAAGGACAGTGTCATATCCTGATCGGCAAGTCCAATCTCCGACGTAACTCTGGACGTAACTCCGTGGGTTTTGACTGACATTTCGTTAAGTACGCAATTCCGACTCTTGGACTTGTACTCCGCTTCTCCATTCTCCGTTTCTATATACAATTCATCCTGTATTTGATTTAGACCCTAGTTACCTTCGTCCCTGCGACTCGCTTGAGTGCACAACCCTTCATTCTGCTGTTCTGTTACTTAGGTCCATTCTCCGACTCTGTTGACCCTTCCGAACCTTACCATCCCGTTCGTGTTACGACCTCCTCTGTTCTTGTCCTATAGACTCCGAGTCCTACTCCGTATATAAACCCGTATGTATTCATCGTAACTCTTCAGTTCGAATATCAACTTAGATTCAACTCCTCTTCTGACCTCCGACTCGACTTCGTTGCTAGTCAACGTTTAAGTCCAAACCTCTGTTCCTCCGAAATCTGGACCACCTCTGAGACTCAGGCAAGGGCACAGCGCTCCGCTCTGAGTCGCTGAAGCCAAGGTCCTACTTGCGTGCATAACTCCGGAGTCACCGGAGTTGACCGGAGTTGACCCGGTCTTAACAGTATATTCAAACTCTACCTTGTCTGACGTCTTAACTATGGCTACTCGCGTTACCAGATCCCGTGCCCACGCTACCGGCGCCGGCAATCCGCCCTCATCTCCTCGTTTCAACCCTCTGTCTGCTTACAGAAGCAGCCAACGTGGGCCCAACCTCGTCAGTCAATTCCACAGCTTCTCCGCACGACGCACTCCTGCTCCGTCTGCGTCCACTTCTCAACTCCCGCCTCTGTCCCCAACTCTGGGGGTGCACATTGAGGAATTCGAAGAAGAAGACTCCAGGTCGTCCCATCACTCGTTGTTCCAAACTCCGTTCAATGACCCCCAAGTTCCATTTCCTCCGGGAGATGACGAACCCCCTAACCACAATCCTGGGTCGCCAGGAGATGACCCCAACAATGGCTTTGGATTCTTCGGAAATAACCCATCTGACAATGAACCCCATATCCCCAACAACTCCGACCCCTTTTCCTCTGACTCCGAGAACGAGCAGATTCCCTGGGATACGCTCGCCCAGCTGGCTAGCACCATCAGCCGGCTCGCTTGTTCCTCCTCTCATCGTCCGACCTCCAAATCCTCGCCATGCACCAAGGTCCGACCTCCAAATCCTCGCCATGCACCAAGGTCCGAGAACCGGATCAGTTTGATGGGACGGATCCCTGCAAACTCCGCATATTCTTGGTCCAGTGCGAACTCAACTTCCAAGATCGTCCTAAGGCCTTCACCACGGACCGCGCCAAAGTTACCTTTGCACAGTCCTACCTTAAAGGTATGGCCCTGGAATGGTTCGAACCAGACCTCCTCCAAATGGAAGATCCCGCACTCCGTCTGATCTGGATGGACGATTTCAAGGAGTTTGTCTTAGAGCTCCAGACCAATTTTGGTCCACACGACCCAGTTGGAGATGTGGAACACCAGCTGGATCACCTCAGCATGAAGGACGGCCAGCGCATCAACAAGTACATCGTCAAGTTCAACCGCATCACGTCCCAAGTCCGAGGTTACGGAGAAGGAGCTCTCTGTCACCACTTCTACAATGGACTTCCCAACCACATCAAAGACAAGGTCTCCCGAGTTGGGAAACCCACCACCCTCGTCGAACTCCAACAACTCGCCCAGGCCATTGACGCGCGCTATTGGGAACGCAAATCGGAGATGTCCTGACAAGCGAAGCCTTCCACC